>MU182041.1:45849-63319 GCA_016904865.1 Pissodes strobi
TTCAGAAAGGATCAATCTTTAATTTGTCATTATCGAATGATATCAAATTGTATTCGTTCACTCTACAGAGTGTCCCAAAAGTTGATAAAAAACATTACTTTCTTTTTAGCCCTGTATATGACATTAGGATCATTTTTTTAAGATCAGCAATATCTCCAAAGTATTCTTAAAAACCAGGCTACAATGTAACAAAAAAAAGGTCAAAATCGAGCGAAGGGTTCAAGAGAAAATTGAAGACAAACTTAGGGTAAATTTTGCCCGTTCCCCTAATTATGCCGGTGTGTGTACATTAGATGTCTCTTATAATCTCTGAACTGTTTGACGTAGGTTTTGCAGGAAATTGGTTTAAAATAATAAACAAACTCAATGTTACATTTGTGGCAAACACATTGTCAAGTTTTTATTAACTTTTATATCAAAGAAAAGCTTGTGAGCATTTCCCTGAGTTATTAAAAGAGAGTTCAAACATTAAAGTCTATGAAGACAACGTCTAGCAAATTTAACTCGAAAACCAGAGCCTTTCAAAGATTTCCGGAACTTAGTCGAACACCTACTATTTAGAAAGGGACAAAAATCAGACTTGATGTTATTATCATATCATAAGTAGCTTGTATATCATACTAAGACATAAATATAAAAAGTATATTCAATAACTTTCAACTAAAACCAGGTAATGTACTCTATGCACTGTACCTATATTGGAATAATCCAATCTAAATTATGTTTGCAAATAAAAATAAATATAAACTAAGCAAAGCTTAGATGCCGAAATTTGTACACTAAGAGCAATCCCAACGTCATATGCAAAACCGCCAACAAAAAAGTCAATGGCATTCAAGATGTCTCAATGTCATTCAAGGTTAAAGACACCACAAAAGAGTCCCAAGGGCGTTCATGGTCATACACGCTTATAGCAATCCCAAGGTCATATGGGCGACCTTTAACAAAAAATTCAAGGGCATTCAAGGTCAAATTAGCTCAATGTCATTCAAGGTTGAATACGCCAAGTGGGCGGGGTCTATCTCAAGGTCGCCGGAGGGGGTGATGGACACAAAAGTGGAGGGGGGCGAATTGAGCTCGTCTATAACACTCTACTTTCAACATCGCGTAACGTTTATGGTATTAACAATATTACCATAAATCATCTGAAGTAGTGAGACCTCTGACGTATTGAACTAGTGCTTCTTTAAATGATGGTGTTTTCCCATGCAAAGAACTGAAAATGATCCAAGGTGGTAGAAGTTTTTAAAATAGTTCGTGAATTGCCGGCGAATTGTGGGGATTGATTAACCTGACTCATGCAAGCCACATTTTATAGATATAACTATATTAACTTGTAACGGAATATATATTAAATATATGTTATAAATATTAGTCTATTCCGCTCCATTAATTCTACCTATTTATCAATGGTTTTCAATGTTCGGTATAATGATCTGCAGTGACATCTATCTGTGAATGGATATATTTTGCACAATTAACTTTAAGGAGAACAGGTACGCAGATTGGTATCTTTAATTTATGGATTTGTGTCGGTGCAGATCGGTTGATTTTAGGCAGTGCCATCTGTTCGAAAACGGGCTTATCTCGTGCAATAGGTAATTGAATGCCTGTAATCTACAATAGATTGCTACATTTAGCGTATGTTGAATGTTTTCTTAGTTTGACGCCGGGTTTCTTACAACGGTTGTTACGTGTTTTAAATTGTCCAATGAAAAGCCATTGCATTTAAATGGGTAGAATGTACAATTTTGAAAAGAAGGTGGTTGGCATCTTGTGTTCAGACGTTGGCGCAGTAAGTGATACATTTTTTGATCTTAAAATATTCTATTCATCCTGCATATTTTTCAATAGTCTTTTCATATTTTAAATACAGAATTGATAACTGTTTTTAATTCGGTTAATCACATTTCACTAAAGTAAAGAATTTAGCATTTTTATATTGCACTTTCGAGTGTGACGATTTCAGAAATCTGAATTTTTTATGGTGACCTTTACGTTTGAATACCGTTTTTTGGTGAATAATTGCGTATCTTATCGGTCAAATTCGTGTAATTTGATACCGGTTTAATCCAAATATATAGAGAACGTAATTATTTCATCGTTTAGTGGTCATACATGTGATTTTAGATCTTACATATTTTCATTTAAATTGAACAGTATTACCTGGAAGATTCATAAAGCGAATTTTATATGTTACTGTAAAAGGTAGTTAATTGAATTTGAGTAGAATTTCGCTGAATTTTCTTTAGTAGTATTGTTGATCGTAGTTTTTCAGGCTTATTTCATTAATCTTTCAGTTGATTTTTAACATCAAACTATAATTATTATCATTTATCGGGTCACGTTGATCCATGATGTATCGGCATTGATTTGCATATTAAAAAGGTTTAAGCACATGTGATTTACCTGGTTTATTTTTTTTATCGTTTATCTAAATTCCTCTCTCAAAGCGAAATAGTAATTATCTTATCTTTATCTTTGATTAATTGAGACGTAATTTACGTCAAATTATTGTTTATGAGCCAAGGGCCATATTTAGAGATTAATTAAAGAAATTACTTATCTGGAGGCATTAGGCTTGTTTTAAGAGAGGTTATACCTCGTTCTTCCTATTTTTTTTTTATTAAAATCTAGTGATTTTCTATTTGAAGTTGCCAAGAGCCACTGTTTGGACAAGTTTCATAATTGTCTTTTAAATTTTTAATTCTGATCATAATTTTTTTTGAATTTCATATCTCTAATTAAAGAAAAGAAATATCTTGAGTAACAGTAATTATTCATAGTGTCATTTAATCATAGTTATCTATAATTTTTGCTGAACTTAAATTGTAGCTAGTCTAAATCTGCCGTGCGCTAGTATTCGGTGCTCTAGTTAAATGTATTTTCGTCATGCAAATAGGTCGGGAATGTTCGTAAAATCACGCGAAGTCAAGGCCCATCCATGCGCTATTCAGATCCACCCTTTCTAGCTTAATTTAATGGTAATGATTTGCAATATTGGTGCTTACAGCGGTTTAGTCGACCTCTTAATTTAAAAAACACGAAAATTCTCCAAAGCATAAACACAATCTGGTAAATTTTTAGTTATTAGGAAATGTAAATATTGCGTCTTCTTTCAGTAAGGCTTATGCAGAACAAATAAATATTCATAATAAATCGGTTGGATGTTTCAAAAATTATACACATTAAAATTATGTGGGACACGTAACCTTCCTCTTCGTGGACATAATGAAAAGTGATTCGGTTGACAAAGGGGTGTTTCTAGAACTAGTAGATTATAGTAGAAAGATTAATTCGGTTTTTAGATAAACATCTAAGTGAACCCAATTTGTAAGATATTGAAAAAAGTTCTTTTCTTGCAGTAATGTCTGACGACACCACCGATATTTCAACACAGTGTCAAATGGTGTTTTTCTTTTTCTTGGCGTTTTTATAAACATAAAATGAAAGTGTGCCTGTGATGTGTGATGAAAAAGTTACTGAAACATTTATTTTAGCCAACAACAGGCGAATGGATTTTCCTTTAAAAATTAGGAAATGGCAAGGTAGAAGTTCTAACCACCGACAAGCACTTGGGCTGTTTACACCCTGAAGCCAGAGCCGAAGCTCTATTTTCCAAAAAAGTGTACTGCGGCAGGCACCAAATACTCATACAACCGTAGCTACTTTCATCACAAGGTTCTAATCGTCCGGTGCGTACTTCAGAAGCTGTCTAATTTGGTCTCTAGTAAAATTTTTTGATTTTTTTCCCTGGTAACCCTCTCCTTGACGCTTCAAGTAGGCAATCAGTTTAAAATGTTTGCTGATATCTGCGTGGTTATTTCACGTAGCATAGCTTTGATCATTGAATAATGGGACCAAAGAGAAGATGACTTCCATACCTTTGCCTTTTCCTCAAAATAGGCCAGGAATATGTTTTCGGAATACTTTCCAGGAACCCCTTTGTTTTCACACTATTTTATAAATTTATTATTAGCAATCTCATACTGAATTCTTGATTTTCGCGTCAATAAATCCAAGGAAGCTCTGTTAGCAGCTTCTTCTACGTCTTTAAGTGGATCGATTATTTGTATTTCTTTCATTTTTGGCAAATCACAACAGCCAGCGCTAGCGTTTTAATAAAACTGACAGGACCTTTCAAATTTTCAATTTTTCTGTAAACAAATCAGCCAACAGTAATGGTTGCTAGTTTTTATTAACAAATGTGAACTTCGATAATTTAATATAAATATACGATGCTATTAGAAACTACCTGGATGTAAGAGATTGTAAACATTTAATTTTTAATTATTGTATGCTTTTTATTGCCGTGTGTAGAAAAAATACTGTGTAATATTTGTGTTAAAAGTATTTTTAAGGCACTCATGTGGTTTGCAGAACTCGCTTTACTCGTTCAGCAAAATTTCACATATGTGCCTTAAAAATTTACTTTTAACACTTATATCATAAATAACTATTAATTTTTTTATATAGGTATCGTATATCAAGGGAAATTTTTCAAAAAGCGCAGATTGACGTAATAATTCGCAAACGTAAACCTATTCGCCAGAAACGATTTACCGTCAACGCCAACCTCCCCCCCCCAAGTGTTACCTAAAACGTGCCACATAGCAAATTTTCTCGTTTTCGAGGAAAATAAGAATGAAACAGTAGGTTTGTGGTAACCGAGATCACTCCGCTTTACCCGAATAAGTGTTAGATAGCAGAACGTAGACAGCTTTGAACCATACATGAGTTTGCATAGACAGCTCAGTCTTTATTTACTTCCCAGGAAAAAGTGTTCTGAACGCACTAAAAGACGCTTTGGATTCTATGAGAATTGCAAAAGTTCTAAAATAATCTTGAATATTTGCTTTCGGCATTGAGATAGAACTAATTTTCGAACTACGGTCTGGAAATATGAACATAAGAAGTCTAAAGACGGCTGTTAACAGGAATTTACATTTAAAAATTATAATGCATGCAGCCCAATCATAAATGCCCTGTGTTGGGAAAACACCCCAACAAGTGTATTAACTTGTCATTTTTCACCGGATAAGTTGGTGAAAACACCATGTATGTATGTAGCATGAATGAGTCATGATTGATCCACGAATAGATTTATTTCACCCCGGGTACAACCCAATTTGTGCATTTAAATTAGCATATGCCAGTTCTTCAAAACCCCTTAGTCCAAACCTGGACGGACGATCCCTTAGTTCGAGCATGTACCCCAGTACTGTCGGTATAATAGATTACAATATAGCAAACTTTCACTCATAAAGGAAATCGTTCTTAATCGTTTTCAATTCAATATATTTTTGTCTCAGTCAGCATTGTGAACAATAGCCTGTCAAAGAAAGAAAGAAGATGTTTCCCCCTCTCAGATAAAAACCAACGCGTAGCTTTCCCGCGTTATTGTCCCTCCCGAAATCGCAAGAAAGATCATATTTCAGTTCAGTTAAAACGTTCGCTCGAATAGCAGTAAACCGTGCTGTGCTCCTCTGGCCAAAGGTCAAATTCCTTTTTGGGCCAATTTCTCTTCTTGTATGCACAAATATTAGAGAATATTTAGTGCACCTCAGTTATCTTTGTCCAAGATTGGACAAAGACCTCCTTTGGGCTTTTTTAAGCAATTCTTCGAAGTCAGAACGATAGCGTCCCCTTTGAAAAATTGAACATAAGATGGCGGATTGACATTCCTGGTCGAATAATTTCTGCAAGCAAGGTGAAAGTGGGATGTTATGGTTTCCGTAAAATAAACAAAGGAAGTTGGAAAGTAACTGTAGTCCCTTTTGAAGATACAGGTAAAGCAGTCAAAGTTTAAAGATACGATGTGTGAACGTTGCTAATTTGGAGATCTAAGCATTAAAATAAGAAAGATAAAAAACTAGATTTAAATCAAACAATCAAGACTTTTTAGTAGATATTCCTAATTTTAAGAAACCTTTTGTATATTTATTTTCTATGTGAGTATGTATGAATGATGAATGAATGTAAGTAGGTTAAGAACTATTAAAAAATTTGTACCTACTTATATGTTTACATTAATTGCAAACGAATAATTGCATTATTAAAGTACATTAACATACTATAGAGTTTCAATTCACATAATCTATGTTCCAAACCCTATCACCCTATTCTAATACAGTCCACTACTTTAATTGCTAGTAGCATTTATACTGTTAATTGCTACCTTCACCCTTGTGGTCAAAATAAGTTAAGTAAATTAATTTGTGTGTACAGGGTGGCCAACTAAGAATGCGAGGTACTGTATCTGGGAAACTATCCATCGTAGAGACTTGCGGCAAAAAATGTAAATACTAAAACGGTCAAGAGAAAAACCTGGAAAATATTTTCAAGTTTCTAAAATGACCACTAACTAACTGCAATCTTGAATCTAAAAAAGTGATGTTTCTGTGAATTCCGCTATATTAACCTAATAAAAAAATTCCACATATTTGAAGTTGAGGATAATGTAAAACTTTTTTGCTTAATGCTTTTTGCTGTATCTCTAAAAATAAAGTGGGCTAGAGGGCTATTTTCGACATTCCGACAGAAATGGTTAATTTTCTCAAAAAAATTAAATGCATTGATGTGATTTTTTCCCATGAAAAAGTAGCTAAATAATGGCTAAACAATCTCGCGAAAACCGCATCTCGATATCTTGTTCCTAACCCAAAATATAGGCAAAAAAATTTATTACTTACGAAAATCCCTTAATTTTTTTTTACTATATTCATCTCGAATTTTCTCTTTTATAAAAGTTGTGGCCCTGAAAAGGACCGATTTAAAAAAGGAAGGTTCTTAGTGCCCCCGCAAATGCTCGAAATGCTGACCATCACGCTCTATGCATTGCTGAAGCCTCTCATGGGTAGACAATTAATAGAAGCAGGCCATGGAAAGAAAACAAATGAAAATATAAATAATTCTTCCTCAAATTGTCAATAGTTTCACTTTATTTTGAGCAATTTTTGTGTTTACAAAATGGGTTTCACGAATGATGAAGCTGTTGATATGCTTGCGGTTTATTTTGAATGTCTTCAAAATGCCGCAGTAGCTAATAGTATATTATATACCTAGGTTGAGAAGTAAGCCATTATTTACCGAGCACTTTTATATCCGGAGGCGCGTAGCGTCGAAGGATATAATGTGCGAGGTTAATAATGGCCTTCTCAACCGAGGTATATATAGAATTTTTTTTACTACTAACACTGATATATTACCATATTTGATTCGATTTGATTTTTATATTAGTCATTTCTACTTATTTTTCAAATAGTTCGAAATATCAAGTAGCCTGGAAGTTCAGTTGTCTAACTGACAGATATCGTAACAAGAAGCGTTTTTTCGCGAGCTAACTACAATTAACCACGGCATACTACAGGATACTACTTTGTTTTCACGAGAATTAATTTAATTGTGGTAAGTGAGGGGAAGTTTCGTGACGTCACTATTACATCATCATTTTTCATCTACGGCTTACTACAACTTACATACGTGACGAGGTGTGGTACTCGAGGTTTGATGGAGTCATGGCGGATTAATTATGAAACGTTAAACATGTGAAATGTTTGTTTTTCCATTCTGAACAAGTTTGTAAATTATACGTTCATGAAATTCTTCTATAGAAGCCTCATACGTATCGGAATTCCTACACAAATGTGCCCCAAATGGGATTTGGGCAGCATAAAGTATCCTGAATATATTCATCGAAAAAATACCATTAGTTTGCTTATCTCCAGAGGCCACCATTCTATCATTAAAAATATGAGTAAACGTTCTGCACTGATCAAACTGATCATTTTCAAATAAATATGCAAAATATCTATATTCTTTTCTAGCAATGCAAGATCTAACTACGGTATTTTGACGAAGACAGAAGCAGACAGTACAATTGGTGGTGGGGTGCGCGCTTAGCACTTACTTCAGTATTACTTGTAGTTAACCGTGGTTACTCGCCAAAAAACGCTAATAATCTCCTGACAGCTCCATACATACAAAGTACCTTCTTTCCAACTAAATTTTGACAAAATCGCATTATTAATAAGAATATTATGGGGAGTCATGAAAAGTGAGTCATACTGTATATAATTTTTTTACTAATAGCACTGATACAATCCTTATCATTATTTGAATTGATTAGATTTTGAAATTAATCATTTCCTACTAATTTTTCCAATAATCCGAAATGACAACTAGTTGTCAAACTAACAAGTTTGACATTTTGACATTTTCCGTTTCCGTTTCATTATTAACCTAGGTTTTTTTTAATATTATTATTTACCTAGGGTGAGAAATGTTACTTCTCATTTGAGGAATGGAGTAAATAATGGTGATTTATCATGTTAGTAGTAAAAAAAGAGTTTACGCGGCCCGTTATCCAAATCGACGTCCTTGCGATGTGAGAGTTTTTCCCCGATTAGTGGCGAGCTTACGAGCCAGTGGTAGTTTTCGGCCTGCGTTTCAACGGCAACAAATTGGAAGAACACAAGAAAATATCAACTACGTACTGGGGTCTATTGAAGGAAATCCTCATGTTAGCACAAGAACGTTATCGCTAGAGTTGAACATAGCACGAACAACGGTTCAAAATATCTTGAACGACCATAGGTAAGTTCTAATGGCTATCACAATATAGGTATTTGTTGAAACTATTTTTAATTACTTTTAGAATGCATTCATATTATGTAGTTCTACATCAGGCTTTGAATGAGGAAGATTTTGATCGCAGGTTGGACTATTGCCATTGGATGTTAGGTATGATACGCCAAAATAGAGAATTTTTATTTCAAATTCTTTGGACCGATGAAGCCACTTTTAATAGTGATGGGAAAGTCAATCTGCACAATATGCACTATTGGTCTGCAGAAAATCCGCATTGGATGCGTGAAGTTCAGCACCAAGGACGTTGGAGTTTAAATGTGTGGTGTGGCGTACTGGAAGGCAAAATTATTGGGCCATATTTTTTTGAGCAACCCCTAAATGGCAATGTCTTTCTTGAATTTTTGGCCAATCAATTACCGTTGTTGTTGGAAGATGTGCCTCTGGAAACGAGGCAAAACTTGTTTTTGCAGTTGGATGGTTGCCCAGCACATTTTGTTATTAATGTGCGAGAGCATATCAATGCAGTATTTCAACAGCGGTGGATTGGAAGAGGAAGTCTGTTTTCATGGCCTCCGCGATCACCAGACTTAACTTGTCTGGATTTTTATTTATGGGGGCGGTTAAAGGACATCGTGTTCCAGACTCAACCGATGACCAGAGAAGATTTAAAAAACCGGATTCGTACTGCAATACGAACCATACCGAGAGCCGAAATTGAAACTGCAGTTTTGTCTACCCATGAGAGGCTTCAGCAATGCATAGAGCGTGATGGCCAGCATTTCAAGCATTTGCGGGGTCACTAAGAACCTTCCTTTTTTAAATCGGTCCTTTTCAGGTCCACAACTTTTATAAAAGAGAAAATTCGAGATAAATATAGTAAAAAAAAAAAAATTAAGGGATTTTCGTAAGTAATAATTTTTTTTGCCTATATTTTGGGTTAGGAACAAGATATCGAGATGCGGTTTTCGCGAGCTTGTTTAGCCACTATTTAGCTACTTTTTCATGGGAAAAAATCATATTAATGCATTTAATTTTTTTGAGAAAATTAACCATTTTTGTCGGAATGTCGGAAATAGCCCTCTAGCGGCGACATGTGAAACTAACGAAATTTTAAATAATACAACATTTGTAGCCCAAGAATAGCTCCTTTGAACTAACCCAAGTTTGTTAAAATCGGCTTAGCCGTTTCGCAGATAAAGGGTGTTATTTATAAAAAAATTTGAATACCCCCCACCACTTTATTTTTAGAGATACAGCAAAAAGCATTAAACAAAAAAGTTTTACATTATCTTCAGCTTCAAATATGTGGAATTTTTTTATTAAGTTAATATAGCGGAATTCATAGAAACATCACTTTTTTAGATTCAAGATTGCAGTTACGCTCCCTAGTGGTCATTTTAGAAACTTGAAAATATTTTCCAGGTTTCTCTCTTGACCGTTTTAGTAATTACATTTTTTGCCGCAAGTCTCTACGATGGATAGTTTCCCAGATACAGTACCTCGCATTCTTAGTTGACCACCCTGTACTGACCACCCTGTATGACAAATACGTGTGTTTGGGCAAGTTTTCAGAAAAAGACATGTTATCGGAGAAACGTCAAGCAAGCTGTTGGAAGAGCTTTTTTGAAATGCTTAAAAGATAATTAGGTATGCCTCTTTGAAATGCAATATAAATTGGGCCTGTTCGTTTCGATTGATACTCCCTTTATATTGCTCAGAATTCATTTTTATATCCAATCTTTGTTGCGTTAAACAAACTGATATTCCAATAAAAATGTCATACCATTAAGTACATGTGGCAAAATAAAGGGATATGAGGCTTGGACAATCCTAATTTTTCCATTTAATCTGATCCAAACTCGTTAACATATCGAAATTTTGACTTGGCTAACCCCATAATGTTACGAAGTAGACGATCTGGACATGTAGTATAGAATAGAAAATGTTTTTCGTTACTGACGGAGAGTTTGAAATTTTCGAAAGATGCGCTACATCACACAATACGAAATACAATTGATACACTCGACGCGCATTTACTAAGCATGTTTTTAAAATTTTAAAACATTCTAGAAAAGTAGTTTAAAAAACGTGTCTAAACCCAAAATGATAAACAGGACACTTTGGTAGTAGGTCAATCCTTAGCAGATGACCTGAATAGCAACTCTTTATAGAAAGTCACGTAGGAAGCTTGTAATCGGGCCAACATTTGAATATTATTTTCAAACAGCTTAGTTTGACATTGTATCTCTCAATTACTCCTAGCATATTAGATAACCATCTCTCTTCAATCTTTTCTAATACTACATGTTTCTGAATATTTTATTTTTCAGTTATATTTCATAACGTAAAACTGTTGCTCCAGAAACTCACGTCCGACATCGCCTTGATATCTCCTCTTACGACTTGGCCACAAAATAATACCTGACCGAGTACAAAACGCCTACAATTTTATTAAGAAATCCTGACATAAAGACAGAAATTCAATTTGCGAGGAATAAAGAAAATACCTTATTTATTCAGACAGGAAACCAAATATTGCATGCTGGAGATGACGTTTACCGGGATCGTCGTAGTTTTAAACAAAGTCTACAATTTGGAGTTTATTCGTCAAGCTGAGATAGAAAATAGTTAGAATGGATTGTAAAATTTTCTTTAATATCTGTTCAGAAGGTTATCGATTAGTTGATATAAATGACATCTAAATCAGAACAGGCTACTATTTTTTTGATGAATTGTGCTCTATAAAAGAGTCAAGACGGCCACTCAAAATTATAATTGAGTAGATAGGCAACACATAAACAATTAACTCCTATCAATGGTGGTTTTGTTTAGCTGTTTAAGAAACTATAACTGTTGTAAAGATATCTGTTAAATTTATCCACTCCACATTAATCATAACAGAAATCAGCTACTGGAGCTGATGAGTTTCCTTTTTCCTAATCGAGCAATACCGAAAAATGAAATTTACATTCAAATTTCAAATATATGGTCAAATTTGACATCATAGCGATGATGAATGCAATGTCATTGTAATAAGCTATGGCGTAAAAGACAAAATAAAAATAAAAATAAAACGAATCAGATTATATATTGGTAGGAATTGGGTTACATACATTTTATTCAATTACCATATTTTTAAAAGCGCAAAAATACAAACCAGCTTTGACTCTTACTTCATAGATGGCAGCATATAGCTTTTTTGGCGTCATAATTAAAATCAGGTTCTGTTCCATACTGGCCTAACCCATCTGATATGTGGGTCGGGCCAGTACGTAATTTTAAATTTGAGTGTTTGTTATAAAACGTATGTTCGTGGACAAACAGATTTTTTAGTTTTTTTGCCTGTAGTTGTTGTAGTAAAGCTAATTATCAAAATACAACGTCCGACATCGTCTTGATATCTTTTTTTGCTACTTAGCCACAAAATGATATCTGTCCGAATACAAAACTCGTACAATTTTATTAAAGCAAATCCTGACAGAAACACATAAATTCAATTTGCGAAGAGTAAAGAAAATGTCTTATTTATTCAGACAGAAAACCAAGTATTGCATGCACGGAGATGACGTTTACTGGGATCCTCGTAGTTTTGAACAATTTCATTAGATTGAAAAAGAAAATGGTTAGAATATATAATATCGTCAAATTATCCATTCTGCATATCAATAGTATCTTAAAAGAACATTTGATGAATTGATATAAATGCATCTAACCCAAAAGAGGCTACTTCTTTTTGATGATAACAAATTATAGTTGAACACCATAGGCAACATAGGCAGACAGTTGTGCTTAGCGTTTTGGGAAACTACAAAAGTTGTCAAAATATTTGTTACATTTACGCAATTTATTATAAAACATAGCCATGCACTCCTTATTAACCGCAACAGAAATCATATCCATTTCGTATTTCGTACACGTGAGTGGATCCAGATGGCCATCTGCTGCGGCCTTTGGTCTATTGTGGCTCACATCTGTGGTTTCCACGAGGCCAAAGGCTCAAAATCGATTAGATTCCTGGGGTGGATAGTTTTTAAATCCATAAGAGTAATTTGAGAATTTCCAACCACTGTTTGTCTGGTTCTCTCCATTGTTGGACAGGGGGATAAAACATGCTCCATTGTTTCTTCATTCTTCAAGCACAAGCGACATTCCGTTTCTTCGGAAAGCCCTATCTTGTTCATGTGGTTTCTTAGTCGACAATAGCTAGTGTACATGCTGACTGCAACCTGCACCTACTGTAGACCAAGTTGAAGTAGTTGTCTAGTTCTCACTGCAGATTCACTGCCATTTTGAATATGTTAGGCCCGGTAACTCTCTCAATTTGTCTACAAATTGCTGTTGTGACCATCTGGAGAGGGCTTTTTTAGCTGTGTTGTAAGCTATTCTTAGTAATGGTTAGTGACAGTTTCGCTTTTGCGACAATTTTATCCAGATGCGCATTCCTGTTCATTGTTGTATCTAGGATAATTCCCAGATACTTCACTGTATTCGCAAATACTTTGAGTGAAGGCGGCCCTAGGTTTCCCAGCCTTTTTTCCTTGTGAACGGTGCTATAACTGTTTTGGCCGGGTTAACAGATTGTCGTACCCTTTCACACCAGCCATATGCCACGGTTAGCAGCCTTTGAAGATCCTCTGGGATAGTTTTTTGCGAGTTGTTTCTTATAAGTATTACTAGATCATCCGCATATGCCTGCACCTCCACATTCCACAGCAAGAGGACCGCTGGCAGACCATCCATCAGGAGTGACCATAGAAGGGGCAATAACACCATACTCTGCGGATATCCCCTAACAGCCCCGAATCTTGTGGCTAATCTGCATATCAGTAGCTGCTGCGTTTTACTTTTTGCTAATCGTGACATGCCGAAGAGGGAAATTAATTTTTAAATTTCAAATAGATCCTTGAGCTGATAGGGCAAAATTGGACGTCATTGCGATGGATACTTATAAATCTTATAATGGATGCAGAATCAATGTATTAAGCTATAGCGTAAAAGACCAAACAATAAAAATAACATCTTTTAGATAGTATATTTATTGTAGAATCAATTGAAACATATCTATTGCTAACGCATATGCCAGTTTGCAATGCGCAGTAAATCAACTCTTCTGTTCTCTTATTCCCTATGTGCGAGATCCGTTAAGTGACATCTGGTGTCAGTAATGGGCGAACCCAATAGCATTCTTATATGTTACCAAATATGATTTTGGGTCGTCCTTGCACTGAAAAGTCGCGAAGAACTAAAAAACTGAGTCCACAGTTCGATATGGAATGTTTAAGAAAATTTTACATCTCCCGCATAGACCAATCAAATTTCTTTATTTTGTTGATGTTACAGTGATTTATCCTGGTAAATTTTTCGTTGTGGGCAGACTGCATGAATTTAATAAATGGAAAATTTTCTGTCAACGTTTGACATTATGACATTGTATGATTTGATTTTTATATATTTCATTTAAATATTTCAGAATTCTATAAAAATACTGAAACAGAAATGAAGATGTTCCGCAAAATTTAGCAATATAAATGAGTTACTAAAGGCTAAAATAAACTTCATTTAAAAGAATAAGATGCCTCACATTTAGCTAAAAGAATCGGAAATATATGTTTAAGTATTTTATTTAAAAACTAGTTGGAACTATGTAAACACAAAATTTCAGATATTATGTTTTGTATTTAAATGTTAAGGCAATGAAAATGATTTACTCACACGAAAATTAAAAATTTTGTTGTTTACTTCAAACGTTTATTATTAATTATTTTTCTTACAAATAAAACAAAGGCTTTAAAACTGAATATCATAAAAACGTAAAAGTCCAAGAAATATGTTAAATTCCTCTGCCATTACTTCTTTCTTCAATGGAGAATAGATCGGTGATCCTATTTTTAATAAATCTCTGTGTTTTAATAGGTATATGTAGTATTTCGATACCAGTTTGTGTTCACGAGTTTTCGAATTCTAAGATTTTTGATAATGCTTCGTAATTCTACGGACACATTGCGAAATAATTTATTGTCCTCAACAATGTTATCATCAATAAAGGACCCCGCACACTTTTAATGGGATTTCCAAGAATGACGGAATTTGATGAAATTTTAGTATGTTGTAGTTCTTGGCCTCCTGATGAAAAGGTCCCATGGACCCAAAAAGATCCTATGACTGGTTTTCGAGATACAGTGGCAGGTATGGGCAGTGGCGTTGTTTACGTTAGGCCAAATAGGCCATGGCCTACCCTACAGGCCATGAAAGATAACAGGCCAAAAAGCAAACAAAAAAGGACATATATGTTCCCGAAGAGTCTAAAGTATGCCAGGGATATTTAAATGACCAAGACTTGCTTCTTTCTCCATTGCTAAATGATCTAAAATCTATTGAAAAACCCCAAATATTAAAAGGCAGAGAACTGAAACTGTTTATCTTTAAGACAGCAAGCTGCCGACAACTCTAAACGGAAAATGAAGAAAATTTTACTGACCAAGATTTTAAGTCACACATCTTTGACCAGAGAACAATTTCGCGATCTTTATCATAATTATTGCGTTGGCTCAGTTGTGGTATATGAAAATATTAGATATATTTCCAAAAAATATTTAATTTGCTTTTTAGCCAAAATTCGCCAAGGTTTGTCAGACGAATATTTATGCGCCATCTTTCAATATTCTTCTATGCAGGTTACCAGCTTAGTAATAACGAAAGTAGCGGAATGTTTAAAGCAACATTTTGTACCACAAAATCTTGGTTACGCCCATTTAACAAAGCAATTGCCCATTACCAAAGCAATTGCCTAGACTAATGCAACTTATTTAGAAATTCAAAAAAGCAAAAACTTTAAAGTTCTCAGAAAATCGTTTTCGTTTCATAAGAAACATCATCTTTTAAAGGCTGTTTTGACAGTGACTCCAGATGGTTATATTTTGGCCGCGCATGGTCCCAATTTTTGTGACCCGTCAAACAATAATCCACCAATATGAAGCTGACCTCAACCAATTGAGAAATTATTTTCAGGATAATCACATTTTTATTTTAGACAGAGGATACAGAGATTGTGTGGAATTTCTAAATGCATTGGGAATAAACGCAGAACTGCCTCCATTTTTAGGACGAAGGTCCCAACCTACAACAACTGAGTCAAACCAAGCGAGACTTATAACTAAAACACGTTGGATCATAGAATCCAAAAACAGCCACATTAAGCCGGTATCAAAATTTTTAAGAGACGTAATACCAATTCCTCACGTCGCAGATTTTTTTAAAATTATTTGTGCATTGCTTAATAGGTATCGTCCTTTAATCAACATGGCCGATGCTACTGTTGAACTAGCTAATGAAATGCGCCAAAAAGCGCAAGAGCCGAACCACCTACAACGTTTTATTGAAGAAACTGCTTTAATTAGATTGGCAGATTAGTATGGCAGGAACTAGAAAATGATCCATTGGAATTTCCCATATTAGATCTTGCAGACTTACGACACCTTACATTTGGAGTGTTTCAGTTAAAGAGGTGACTTTCACATACACAGGATAATATTGGAGAACATAGGGATCATCTTATGCAAATAGCTACAGGACTAAACATAAGTTATTTAATAAGAGTCAGGATTTTTTCCAGACACAAAAATACAACAAAATATCAACTATTTATTAAATACAATACTCGCAATGAAATAAAGGGGCACTATGACACTTGTGCAAGCGGAGCACGAGTGGTAGGTATGTGCTGCCTCATTGCCAGTGTTATTTGGTATTTAAGTTATGCTCGCCATCCATCAAGAATTAGTTAAATACCCAAGCAATAATGCTCTAGAGTGTGTCGAAGATGTCGGAAATCTCGAAGAAAATGAAGAAAATATCTTCCCAGAAATTATTTGAAATGTTCAATTTTTAAACAACAATGTACATATCACATTTTTTGTTAGTAGTAAATAATTACTTAATTAGGAAAAATATGTTTTTTATGGTTTTCGCAAGCTAAGATTGGTTTTTGTCAGTTTTTAGAAAGTATAAAAACAAATAAAAATACTCATACTTTTTGAGTACCCCCTGTACTATGTTGGGGTTTGACCCCTTCGGCAAAATGCACTAAAACATAGTTTTATACACAACACTGAAACAGAATTATTGCACTCGTTGCGCATTTCGCTAACTAAACTTAATAATCTCCTGATGTCGAGAAACAACGTAGAAATTTTCGTATCGGCCATTTCGATTTGTTTTCGTTAAGTTTAGTGCTGCAGAAGCGGGAATAATTCGCCAGGCGAGGATTTCGGAATTTGCTTTGTCTAGTGTCGGAAGCCATTGTGGTGTTTGGCGTTTTGTGTAGCGTCGTTCTGCCTCTTGCTAGGAGGGTCCTCCCACCCGGCGGGAACTCTGTAGTCCACCCACCTGGCTGGGATGCTGTAGTTCTTCCATCCGGTTAGAATAGTTGGAACTTTGTAGTCCACTTACCCGGCGTAATCGGACAGTCCAGTTGACCAGCTAGACTTGCTAGACGTCTGAGGTTCGTCCACCTGGTTTGGTTTGTATGGTTCACTCTGGTATGAACTAAAGGTCCGGAACAAGCCGTCCGTGTTCATCTGATGGTGGAACTTCAGTGAAAGATAAGTGTTAAATAGTCTTAGTTTAAAATTACTGTTTTTAAAATAATGGTCACTTTTATGTTAGCACCTTTACCCTTGTAAGTACTTGCGCCCATCTCATCTCTGCGGTTTAAGTGATCACGATCCCGCGCGGTAGACAAAACTCAAGTTTTTTTTTTATTATTTCCCCTATTTCTCTCTGAAGCAATCAGGCACGTGCTTATGTCATCTTAATAGTCTATTATCTAAGTCTACATAGAGTGTTGGACAACCGCTGTTAAACTATATAATTTAATAGTTAT
>MU182041.1:98314-109300 GCA_016904865.1 Pissodes strobi
ACAACTTTTGTATTGAAAGTTTTCTTCTATCTTTTATAATAAGCCCAGTAGGCGCTGTCTAAATATAAGGAAAGACCCTGTACATGAGGGCTTGATCGTATTTTCATGTCGCAAAGACGAGGTAAAATTTCGACTAGACTCAGGGAGGACTGTAAATCATTAAAACCTCTTCAAATAAGGCATGGATCTTACTTGTGTGTTATATAATCAATAAGCAAAGATTTCAAGTTTAGACGAAATCAAATTCAGGCAGTAGGGAATTTAATTAACTCATAAAACCAACGGATTACTGACAAAAATAAAACAGACTTATCTTTCTATTACCTCGAGGACCAGCTAATAGACAGTTGTAAATCTCTTTGTCAAAAAGACATCTGGCACGAGAAATAACGTTAGATGCAATAAGTTGTAGACAGATTGGCGACAGTTAGGGCTTCTTATGAAAAGAATAGCACAGCTGATTTAAAGCAAGTGTATAGTTAATGTTTGTTAAAACCAACTGTAATGTTACGTCATCAATGACACCAAGTGTATTCTTATGAGATTTGCTAGTGTCGTCATTATTACGAAACATTATACCTGCCCTAAACAAACTATAGATTTATTTATTTAATTTAGAATTGGTCAGGGATTTATCCCAAAATATTTTCCTAGTTGATCTCCAATTGATCGGATTAAGGTGAGACAGGATAATATGTAAGACTAAGTAAATCTTCCCATACAAAATAAGGGAGCGCGGCTGTTGGTGATACTGTACATCTAAGATAGCCATAATAATCATAATTTATTTATGCCAAGATAATCATAATAATCAAAATTTATTAGTGCCAAGATAAGCACAATAATCATAATTTATTAATGCGACAGTAGTCATAATAAGCATAATTTATTGGTACTACAAAAGGAATTAAAAAAGTATAAAAAAATAAATAAAAATGCAGGAATTAAAAGGTATAAAGTACACTAAAATACACACTATTTTAAAGCACTGCAGAACTGCATTATAACAGGTTAAAATTACAACAAATTAAAAATGGATTAAAACTGAATACTCAGCCTTAAAAGAATAATATATTTTTATAATAGTATATGCTTTTATAAATATAAGATAAGCTGAATCACAGCATAGGTTTCGCTACTGGTATAAAATGCAGGGCCTAATCCGTATAGAAAAGGGTAGTAGTAGACGACCCCATATACACGAATTCAGGCAGTATTGTTACCTATTGTTGACGTGTGTTGTATTTTGTGTCTGAATAATATTTAAATTATTCCGATTGACTTTATATGGAAAATGTACGATAACGATGCACCTCAGGTAGAAAGAAAAAAAGATATATCTCCCCTTGTCGCAGAAAAGAAATACTGCATTTCCTGTGAGATATTTTCTGAAATATTAATCGATAATTTCTTAAAGGTTAATCGATTAATCGATTATTTTTCCACCGTTAATCCCATAATATTGTAGTAAGTGAAATTTTTGTAGAATCATTATTGCACCATATTGGTGAAAGGCTGATGTTATTTATTACAAAAAGAGGTAATAAATACTATGGCTGAATAAGCAGATAAAATGTATAATTTAGTTTCAATTTGTAAATATGGCTTTGATAGTACCTCGAGACAGTCAGAATATAAGCAAGTGTTTTAGATCAACAGCTGCATTGATGCTTCTATATTTTTTACTAGTTTGGTCCCTATTAGATTAATTTTTAAAATTAGCGATAACTCTGAAATACTTGTATGGCAAAATTGCAGGCCCTCGTCAACGCGTTTATTTCATTAATTTTGCTCGTGAGACTTCTGAATTAACCGTTGCAAAAAATAAAATTTGGATCATCAAACTAAAAATTTAAAACACTTTTTTTACAACGATGGAGCCCTTAATTTTCAAAATAATTTTTTAAAACGGTTTAAGAACATACAAATGATTTTTATACATGATTTTTATCGTTAGTGATAATCGATACACCCTGTATATAAATATAGATGATCAAGAAATTCAACAATAAGGCATCTTGGTCTAAAACACGACATTTTAAACGTGTAATACTTAATAACTTTTATTTCTTATTTCTGGTAAAACTTATTATGGCCAGTGTGAGCCGTGTCAAAGGTCGCCTGCCAATATCCTGCTAGTTTTCGCCTGTGGCATGAGAGACACCGTTGACGTGCCGCCGTAACGAGCATGAACCTTCTTATCGTATAGTTAATGTTCGGTGGCTTTACTTTACAGTATTCTATGGAATGTCTCGATGCTCAGTGTACTGATTACAGATTTCCTGGTTTTAATGCTATATAATAAGAATTACTTATTATAATGCAAATCCGCTTAATTTTAGAAAAATTATTGAAACAAAATCATTAAAATGTAGAAAATTCTATAAAATAAAAAATAACCAGATATATGAGTGAATTAAAAAAAATTCGGCGATATCAGTAGTTGATCTGTATCCTACTCGTTAAGTTCTGTTTATAAGTATAGGCCTATATTTGCTAAACCAAATCAGATTTGTCTTATTTGACGTTTATTAAAACAATCATACTATACATTCTAAAATCTTAACGGCCTATTTAATAGTACGATAAAACAGTAAGAAAATGAACTTATTCCGTTGCAGTTTTCGAACGTTGCCATAGCGACGTCTAAACTCAAACTCAAACTCAAAATATTTATTGTCACTTTTGCATACAGCTTTAGACATTTACATATTTTATAGTATACACTACATGGAATTAAAATATTTTATCTACAAATAGCTACATCCAGAAAGATCCTGGAAAATATATAAAATACCTACTTATTTGTTAACAAACTTTACAATACAAGGACACAATAATGAAGCATTCCACATTTCCTTAGCTAACATTGTTCGCGGCGATGTATCAACTGAAATAAAATAAAAAAGACACATAAATTAAGCACATTTCCATGTTACATAATTAAATATGCAGTAAAGCTATTTGTTGATATTCATTGAAAAATGCATTTGTAACAGCTAATTTCAAAAAGCCTAAAAAACTACAAACACAGAAGAAATGAAGAAAAGTTATTATTAGTCGGTGCCAAAAAAAGAACAAAATGCACCTGTCAACATTAAGTGGAGTCGTATCATAGAATAAGTGAAAAAGGATGCTCTTGAATAACTCATTCAACATTTTTTTTACGTATCTAGCTCGGTTCGCTCAAATTTAGGCACAAAATGTGTCACGATAATAATCTAGCAACAAATGATAAATGTAAATCCGTATGAAATCTCGAATATATATCATTAGGAAAATAAAGTTGAGCAATCAAGTTAATGTAACTCTGATGAACTAAATTTCATATATATGAAATGGTAAATAACGGGTATACGGCAGCAAGTTCGTTGATAATTTTGGTCAATTTAATAAATCATATAGATTATCCTTAATGAATTAAAACAGGAGTTTAAGCACATGTGTTGCTCAATTTAATAAAGGTAATTATTAATGTAATGGCTTCTGTGTGCTTGCTTTGAAGTACCCAGAATCTTCAAGAAAGGTCATATGTTTGAAACTGATTCTCTTATTTATTTTTTCAACTGCGGTATTGGTCTGTTTTGTCTTCAGAACAGTTCAGCGTTCAAAATGAATTTTTAATTTCTTAATATTATAATTGAAGGTATTAACACAGAACGTGATCATTGATCACTCAGCTACCCAACTTGTTCAAGTGTATACCAAAGATTTTATTTTGACTTTTTGCATTCACATGATGGATTAGTCAACCAGTTGCGAATCTTGTATTCCCATTTAGAGGTATCTGCTTCTATATATCAACGTGGATCAAAATGGAAACTTTATATTCAGCTGCATGCACTCTCAGGTGATTCTGCCAAATTTAGTTTTCAGTTTTAATAGCTACCTTGGAAAAAATGTGCAGAACGCACATAAAGGAATTTTCACAACATAAAGTAATGTGAATTATTTTTAGGTCATACTTCGCAGGTTTCTGGACATATAAGTCCAAATCCCGCGATGACCTATAAATTGAAAATGCATCTCATCTATAGTCATACAGTTTACTTACTAAGATGAATAGTTTCTGCGAATTGAAAACAAATTTACTAGAAATACCAGAAATAGCAGCTGTCTTATCAAGCTTCTTCATGCTATTATCAATCTAGGGCAGTAATTTCAAATGTTGGTCTACCAAATGAGTCTTGGAAATCAAGAATAGCTTATTCTCGTGCTAAGATTTTATGTTAGAAGGCGACATAAAAAGTCCAAGTATAGCTTTTATCTCAGCAACATTTGTGCTGGATCAATACCGACTCAATAAAAAGGTATTAGTATTTGTCGCGTGACGTCGTCGATGTAGGCCGTGCAACTAATAGTATAGTTTGTAAACCGAGCGTTGATCGTTACGTCATAACTTGTCTTTCTCTCTCATACCACCGTCAATCGGGGGTGACAAAAATTTGACGTCACGGACGTACGTTGAGCTGCGCATGCTAGGATATCAGATGACAATATTGAAATTCCTCATCTGTCAAAGTGTCAAAAATAATTTATTTATTTTATTTGAAATTCGTCCGACCTATTTTTCTGTTTTTATTTGTGATTGTTATCGCAGTTGAAATGCCTGGACAACGGTACACTGAAAATGAGCAAGTCTTCATTTTAAAACTAACAGACTATTTTAATGGCAAAAAAGCAGCAGGAAAAACGCTTTTACCCTTGAATGCAGTATATACCTAATGTAAGTTGGTACAAAAGTGCAGTTTTAACAATATATAAATAGTAGGATTATCCTATTATACTACTTCTTAAACATTATTCGTATTTAGAATAATTTTAAGTCTAAAAAATTGTTTTTAAGTGTTAAAAACGCGATCTTAAGAGTTTCTAATTAGGGAAAGAAAGGCTCTTTCTTCAAGTCTTTCAAGTCTCCGGTTTGGTGCCGTCTTTGTCATTTTCCTTAAGAAAGAAAAGGATACATGTCAGCTGGAAGTGTTCTCTCTTAATTTCACTGTCTAAATTTCGAGATGCAAGTTTAACAGCAATAATTATAAAAAAGGTAAAACTTAAACTTAAGTTAAAAGGAGTTATTGCTTTTAAGAAATAGAAATTATTATGACTAAGTTGAATAAACTCATTTAGATACCTAGTACGAAATATTCGACGAAATACGTTAAATATTAATACGTGTTTAAGGATAGATTTATGTTTAGGGAATTGGATAATCCCATCCTTATATATCAATTTAATTACGTCTGAACATATATTTTTATTTGTTGTAGAGAGTTTCTGATGCTTTAGGAATATCGTCAGCCACTGTGCAAAGAATTCATTGAAAGGGAGTCCAGAAACTTGTTGACTTTAAAACCAAGGCAAATGTTGCTATTATTTCCTCTCGTGGAGAGCCTCTTCACAAAGTTCATGGCCATACTATAAGGAGAGCATATATGCCATGTATGAGAAAGGTAATCTGCATTTAATTTTACATTATTTTAAATAATTTATTCATTATTTCGGTTTTATTGTAGGCGAACTTCTCACACTGCGTTCATTGCAAACAAATCTGATGAATATTGACAGAGTGCAATCTACTGATCTGCTAATATAATCCTATTGAGGTGGTCAGAATGTAAGCGTAAGCGTTACTATGAGGCTTGTATCAGTTCGATACATCTTGTCATTCCTGTCACAAGCAGATGCATCAGTTCGATACATCCTGTCGAAGCTGTTTTAAATTTGTGGAATGAAGTACTTTAAAAGGTAAGAATCTAGTCAAACCTTTAGATATTGCTATTTTATAAGAGAATCTGTTTTAGATTACACCAAAAAAATGGAGAAATTATGTTCATCACACAAATGCTATAATACAATTAGCGAAGACTGGAAAAAGGAGAGATGCTTCATCGGTCATTATTGATCTCAATTCTTGTCAGTCGGATGATGGTGAAGAGTATTATTTTAGCGTTGAGCAGGAAACAATAATATAGTTTAGTGTGCTCATAAGCACAGAAGATACTACGACCCCTTTCGTAAAACATGATACAAGAACCCTAAATTGCAACATCCCTTTCCATCGATTGTGCGGTATGGTTTTTTATAATGAGTGAATTATTGTGTTTTCATGATGAGTTGAATTATAATGTTATTATCTTTTGTCTTGTCTGTCATTTGTGTCTCCCGATGAGTTTTGTGGCTAGCTGATCGATATATGCCAATAGTATTTTAATATTGTATTATAGTACTCTGTTTTAATTGACTCTCCGTGCTATGTAAGGTGTTTTTTCCAATCTGTTTTTCATTGGTGTTTATTGTAAATTTGTATAAAGAAAAATAAGATTTCAAATTGTTAAAGTTAACACATATACGCAAGACCTTTACTGTTGTTGTATATGAATCATGTTATGGCAGCACACTTTAGGTTATATAAAATGTTTTGTTTTTCATTTCATAAACATTTGGGAGTTCTTTGGAAATAAATTAGCATTGTTTTCGTTTTCTCTCATACTCGAGTTTTATTTTGTGGTGCCAATCCACTCTACTTTGTTTAAGTTACTTTAGTTAGTTTTAGTTATAACTGAAGTACAACAGACTCAAATACAATATTATGCTATACCGTCACCCATTTAATATATTTTATATGAGATGTCCTATGTTAAATATAACATAAATATTAAAAGTTTGAACTAAGGCCGTAATTGCGATATTTACTGCTACATAACAAGCAAAACCTGTACAAAAACGAAATAAATTTTTACGAATCTAAGCGTTTGAACCATTGCACAACACAAATAAATTATAAACAAAACTTACTTACCTATATATATAAAACTAAAGAAAAGCTACATGTTTGAGGTTTTATTTAGTTTTATTTGCTACAGAACACTGCTATAATGTGAAAAGATTAATTAAATGATAAAACAACAAAAACCGTAGCTAACCGAAGAATAAAATTGCATTTACAGTCAAATTTAAATATATGCCAAAGTTTACTGCAATGGTAAATTTCTGTTTTTATTAATTTGTTTGCTGCACTTTACGGATGCTTACAACTTCGCAATCGTATGACAAATAAAAATTAATTGGTAAAGAAAAGGTCCAAATTACGTTTCAGTTGCATATCTAATATTAAAAATGTCTTTGTGATTTTTTATACACTGTTCTATCGGCCAAGTTTGTTTCGCAGTGCATTGCTTTTGAACTGAGTTGAATGTTTCTTCAATTAACCACATATTATTATCACATGCATAATTACATAACTTTTCTCGTAGCAAAGATTCCACCTATTATTCTAAATTTCGCAGGTTTTAGATATGTTTTCCTTCACACAAGATAACAAGACCCCTGTATATCTAAGAATTTCTGCTGGAATTTTCTAGAACACTAGAATATTTCTGTTTGTTAATTTAAGTTCCTATTGCAAACCTCACAACATTTTTTTTCTTCACCTAAAACAAAGTATATTGTATAAAATTAAAATATTCATATTGGAGATCCAAATATTATCTTACCAGAGTAAAAAAAGACATTTTTATCGGTTAGCTTCTTTAAATTCAATCTATGAATCACGAGTTCATGAGCATGACATGTTGTTTGTTATTGTTTTGGTTTTGAATTCAGCGTCCTATCTAACCTCACACTCGAGATCGATAATAGCCGTCTATTTTACCGACACGAAGTGGATCATGCGCGAAGCGTAAGCTATGCCCCTCCCAAGACCCTTGTGAATCAATTTAGGACATGCTTCAAAACTGATCTGACGTCACGATTTATGACGTAACGATCAACGCTCGGTTTACAGATAAGGGGATACATACACTAATATTTTAATAATTATTTTTAACTTTAACTTAATTACTTTTTTATTAATTAACCATACACCTGCGCCAAATTCTGGATATGTATTTATGTACATTAAATTGTTTTATATTAGTGAAAAAATGCGTTTACATACAAATACATATACTAAACTATTCCACACCTTCTCTTATTTTTTATTACTTAAAATAATAAAAAGGATTCGTTAAAAAAATATCTTTAGTATGTATAGGGCAGGCATGCATGTTATGCAGTTTCAAATTTCATTTGCCTAACGTCGAGCCTAAATAGTGTTTAAGTGAGTGTTTGGATTAAAAACGATATGCATATATTATAGAAGACAAACCAGGAAAATGCAATAAACATTTAAATAAATAGATCCCAAATTAAACATGTTTAGTTCTAAAAAATATTTATGCATTTATAGGTAGGTATATGGCCTACTTCGTTAATGTATCGAGTTTTATTTTTTTATTGTTTTTTTTTTAAATGGTCGCTATTTTCAGCGCAATAATTTTTTAAGAGGATATTGGAAATACTTCTCAGAATTATTTTTAAAACGTCTTTTCCATTATGATTAGCGCCTCCATCGAAATGTGAGACATGTTTCTGTTCAATACATTATTTAAAAATTAAGTGAATCATGAACGATCTTGTATTATAGGTTTCTAGAAATATGTCCTCAAATTTATTTATTACCTTATTAAAGATAAAGTATGTCACAAATACAATATTTTTAGCTTGTCCTTGGGGATATAAAAGTCCGCCACGATTTAATTTATTAATGAGATCAAAATTGTCCTCAACAATAAATTGCCTGTCATATACCAATTGTTGTTTACAGTTGTCACATTTTAGTTTTTTTAACCCAATATAGCTACAATAACAACCTAAATATGTAATTAACGGCAATACATCTTTGATATCCTGAAATTGATCATCATTTATTCAAATTTGAGATAATAAAGTTTTAATTTGGGAAAAGTCTTGTTGAGAGCAATTTTCATCTGGATCATAATCAGGTAGCTCATAGAACTTATTAATATTGATAGGGCCAAAACTGCGAGACTGAACTGTTAATATAGATTGAATTCTAAGTCTCTTCTCTGTCTCATATAACTATCGCGCAGAAATATGATAATGACCACCTGCCATTTGCCTGTATTTACGAAACCTGTCTTTAAGAGGCTCTGTTTGAAATTTCCCTAAGAGAACATAATTCATAATATCAAGTTCATTAAAACAGTATTTGGCAATTTCAAGCAGTCCATGAAGGGTATGACTTAAGGCAATTCGGGTCTGTTGGGTAAGAGTCTTTGAAAAACTGCTAGGAGGCCAGGTATTGAGCCAACGTAACATTTTCCCTAAGAACTGAACCTTAGGATCTACCTGAATGTCCATCAGTTGTTTTTACGATAGGTTCCTGAAATACGTCACGTTTATGTTTGCCTTTGAATTGGGTACTATTTTCCACCATATCGTTATGATGTTTACAAAATCAGTAGTATCTTGAGAGTGTGGCATGCGACTACTAAAATGTCTTAAAGCTTAAGGCCTAAGTAAAATAATGCTCTTTCATTATCTACCGAGTGAGGATAAGCAATACCAAGTCGGTCTGTAGTTGAGAAATGACTCATTGCTTTCCAGTTAATAGCAATATTTTCACTTACTGTTCAAAAGCTTTACACAATACACAATTTCCTAATTTTCACTAATGGTTTTCATAAAATTATCGAGCATTTCGGAATTAATTTTTAAGACGGGTGCTATGTGAACTACCTCTTTAAATGTAGAACACAAACTTGTAATCATTAAGCCGAAGAAGCTAGAGAGTTATTATTATTGACTGCTGTACCAGCTATATTGCGTCTCTTACAATCCATAAGAGGGTCAATGTGAATTCCATCGAAAAGCAGTGTTACAGATCTCTCATGGTCCTTAAACAAACCAAACACATTTCGAGCATAGGTTAAAAAGATAATTTTTTTATCTATATGGGGATCAGTCATATGTTTGTTACAAATACCCATTATAGTTTGAGGATGTGGTAAAATAAGGGACCCATAATCTCTTAAGTATTTGTATGCATGTGCACTAATAGTATAGAGAATAGAACATAAAATTATTGAACTATCTGAATACCTATATCTTTCTATTGCAGTTGTACGCAATGCTAACTGTTTACAAATAAAATCTAAAGCATGTACTATATTGTTATCATCAGGATTTAGAAAATTTTTTAGTATATTTGGCACAAAATCAAACATACGTTCAATTTTATTTATATCATATGATGGTTTGACAGAATCAGGCATGGTATTGCTATTAGAGTCACAGTCAGGGTTGCCATTATCGGCAATATTTTCCTATAAAGGTAGAGTAAAAACAGTCTCATCTATGGCTTCAATATTGACTGTATATCTTCCACACTATGTGAAATAAACGGCGCGGCGTTTTATATTTTGATGTTGAAATATAAACTGACTCGCTATACAAAATAGTTTCAATATTCAGGTTAGGACCAGGCGTCGAACCCATTGCTCCGCATTCTAAACGCATGCCTTACCACCTGAGCTAGGTTTCCACATTCGTGCTTTTCTTGAAAAGTCTCATACAAATGTAACGGAATGTAACGGAATAATCATGAAACTTATCGAACATGTTCAAAAATATTAGAATTATGTATTGGTTACCAGAAAACTGGTCTCCTAAAGTATGAATAATCATCTATAATTCACTGCAGTTGGACAGCGATCCATATTTTACCGATTTTATCCTCATTTATTACAAATGTAGACAATTACATGTTTATGAAAAGTATAGGGGCATAATTTACCAAAGCCTTCAATAATATATTATGTATAGCTCGTTCGGAATAAATAATGAGTGTTATAGTAAATCGCGCAATCCATTACGGGTAAATTAAGTGAATTACATTTGAAATATTGAAACAGATTATCAAATATTGTTCTCTGTGCAATAAATGCAAACTCAAGCGATGACATTTTGAATATGCTCAATGGTTAACCAAATATATCTTTATGTGACACTTAATATTCACTGAGCGATAGTAGATAGTGATGTTAAATTGCGGACATGGTGCACACAAACGACAAATTTCACTTAGAATATTTGTAGTGTATAATAGGTCTTTCTTTATTAATTAAAATTTTAATAATAGCTATA
>MU182041.1:121916-131970 GCA_016904865.1 Pissodes strobi
AACTCCCAAAGGCCATGGCAGTCCTCCATTGCCATTTTCTCATGCAGAAAGAGTTATTGACGAAATTAGATTGTGCAGGAAGATCTTATAAGAGTTCAAAACGCACCCAATGCAGAAAATGTGAGGTAGGTCCGTGCATTGATTACTATGCTTCCTACAACACACAACATATTTAAACAAAATGTGTACCGAGTTTTTTTTATTTTTTTTGTGTTTGATTTTCAATAAAATACTTCGTTTTTGAATATACTTATTTGTGCTCCCACTAGTTCTTAGCGTTTCATATATGTAACACCTTGAAGACTCTAAAAATCTAGTTCATTCATGATTTTTTATAAATTCTAACAATAATTTAAACAAAAAATACTAAAATTACACAATGAATCGGAAAAAATTAATGTGGGCACTATTGGGATAATATTGAACATGTTTAGGTTTACCAAATAAATAATCTGCCGTTACCCGCGCTAATTTAATTAAATAATACAATTATTATAAGCTAAGCAGCCGCAAATTTACTCTAGGCATACTATCGTGCTGTATTTAGACGAGCGCCAGCTTCCACCGCAGCTTTTTCAATAATGGCCCTGATTAATGTCTGAAACCTGTACATTTTGTCTAGACGAAGCTGCTCTAAAGCGGACCCAGGTGGCAGGCGATTAAACCATATCAGAGCCCGAACAACGATGATTATATCGGATTAGATGCCGTCGATGTAGCCAGATGCTATACCTAAATACGTGCAGTGCTGTCCTATAGGGATAGAGATAATATTATCCATTGATAATATAGTGGCAATATAAACATTTGCAATACGCTGTATGTCTAGGTCTACAAAGACTCATGGATATTTGAAAAAAAAGAGAAATATGTCGTGCGTAAAAATATTTTAATAGTGTCGGACTATACACTATATCAAGTGCATTATTTTCATATTTACTTATCCTAGTATGCGTATAATTCTGCCACGTACCATAAAAACACTTTTCCGGAAGTCTGCATTGAACTGCTTTTTTTGAATTATTGTGATTTCACAGGTTAGTTTGAATTCCTAACGAACCCTATCTTTTAGGAGTAATATTTGTGAATTTACGCAATTGAAAGTTTAATAACAGGGTACAGATACAAATTTAGAAAATTCCGTCTACTTCCAGAGATATCCGGAAAAAAACGAAAATCAGGTATTTAATTTTTATTTTTTCCAGCCTTTGTTTGAAGAGATAAAGTAAAATAAATGTCACACTCTTGTTGCCACTTTTTCTCCTCTACAAGCTGGCGGTATCAAATTTTAAATCCGACGTTTCGCTTTTGGGCCCCCTTCATCAACTTCATTTTTTTAAATACGGACCTGGATTTTTATCTAATTTTTAAAAAGCCTTTGGTCTCCTAATACCAAATATGTATCGCACTTATCAATAAATCAACAAATCTAAATTTTTTTCATAAGAGATAATGTGTTAGACAGAGAGGGGGCGATCTTTTTTGACCCGATTTCACTTATGACAACATTTGTTGCCAATATCGGACAAGTGTGATACATCGTTGGTTTTGGGAGATCAAAGGCTTTTAAAAAAATAGATAAAAAATCCAGGTTCGTATTTAAAAAAATGAAGTTGATGAAGGGGGCCCGAAAGCGAAACGTCGAATTTAGAATTTGATACAGCCATCTTGCAGATGAGAAAAAGTGGCGATAATAATGTGACATTTATTTAACTTTATCTCTTCAAACAAAGGCAGGAAAAAATAAAAATAAAATACCTGATTTTCGGTTTTTTCCGGATATCTCCGGAAGTAGACGGAATTTTCTAAGTTTCTCGACGGCATGTCAATCGCCCTTAAATTGCACAACTTTGCCCCAATTTAACCTACGCTATATCTCTTATAGTTACCGAGATAGCAATGCTAATGCATCGAATTTCTAACACCCTGTATATGAATCAGTGTATTTTAGAAAATATTACAATAACTAGTAAAATATATCCTACTGCAAATGTGTTATACATTTTTATATATTAAAGAGAATGACGCCAATTTGTTACCCTTGGTTTGTAATCCGCATTCCTGAATTGCAATTTAATTTTTCAAAAGCAAATTTAATAAGATACTCAGGGCATAGAGGTTGGGAGCATGCTAATAATATTTATTCCCAAGTAATGGAGCTGTGCTATGGTAAATATAAGATATTGAAAAATATTCTTGGTGGTATCTGTATACTGGTTTATAACCTTCGAATGCCTCCGTGCATCCTGGAGGTGGATGCCGGAGGTTTCCGAGGCCTTGGATTTTATCCTGTGACGTTACCGGAAGATGTCTTGATTATGCGGTCAAAGGTGATGACAGTGGCACTAAAACATGAAAAATACCAGTCTAAGGTGGCTTAAAGAATTCACCAGGAATGCAAACTCTTCAGTCTCGATTTGGCGGTGAACGTAAGTTTATTTATATTAGATATACAAAAGGATTAGCAATAAACCCTAGTTTATAGCACTGGAAAATAATAAAACATGCGGAAAAGTAGATTTATTTGAAATCAATTAACAGGTTCTTTCGCCAATTTGAACAGAACTCATGTTCAAAATTTGTTTTCGAGCGGTTATATTTTAAAGTAAATACTGCAGGAAATGAAGACTTAATTTGCCATGGACTACCAACTTAAAAGGTGATTATGTAGAAATCAGGTAAGCAATGAAAATTACTTCAAATAATTTCAAAATTAATATGATAAAAATATATTTCATTCAATCTATAATTCAATATGTGTATTAAATTAATCTGAAAATCAGTACGTCACGGTCCAAAGTTGTCCTGAGAAGGCTGCAGCCTTTAAATATTTATCGAAGGATAAATCAGATGAGGCTAGGCTTAAGACTAATCAATTAAGATCACCCATAATAAGATCGCGACAGATAGAGATATTCAAGGAAGTTACATAAGGATAGGGTTTCCTATACTTATCAAGCACTTCAGGTATTGGCATCTCAAAGTTGCTTCTCCAATTAGAATTTAAGTCCACCCTATAAGCAAATGCAGTGAGCTCTATTAGATGGATTGTATAACTGAAACAGAAATTCAGTAACCGCACGTTTTTAGCAATAAGACCTCTACCTCCTCATTTACGAAACTTCAAGCCTCAAATAACGGTCATTTCCTGAGCTCGAAAGGCAAAAAGATATGGAAAACAAAATTGGTTACACGATATAATAAATACGGCTATATGCCTGATAGGTCAACTATACATCATGGCTGCAAGATCACATGGGTAAATATAAAGTATATTAGGTACAAATATATAATAGGCAACGCTTGTCTATTTAATGCCCAAGGCATAATTTTATATGAAAAGGTTCACGAGGTAAGAAAAGTTATAGATCACTAAGATTAGGTGGAAAAAATTTCACGTTCAAAATATGCCTGCTGTAATTTAGTAGAAAATTTGCCGTAATATTGCGGGTAAATCTTAAATTTAATAATTAAATTATCTTAAGAAGAAAGATATAACAAAATCTAAACCATAAAAAATGAGCGGTATCTTCTTAAGACACTTCTCTCTGCCACCACAGAAATCCAGATGAAAGCTAGTCTCCTATCCTTCTTAAATCCTTGATCAAAATAGAGTTTCTTAAAAATGCATTCGCGCACAAATCAGATTGCTCCATTTCCTGTCACAAAGAAGTTTTTGTCCGATTCAAATCATGCAAACTTGCATCTTGAAATTAACTGATCTATTACAATAAGTTTTTCTACTGCCGCGTTTGTATAAAAATAGTCAAACTATTAACATTTATTTTAAAGTAAGTAAATAGTAATCAAATAATATTTTTAAAAGAAAAATGAATTTCAAATGAACATGATTTGCACTGGCATTTAGTATTTGTATATAAAACTAAAGAAACAGCAGCACAGTTGGAGATCGATGGTACAAGGGGTACTGTAATTATGACGAGCTATTACAGTATCCTGCTTTCTGTAAGATTATTGATATTTTTACGTTGTTCAACCTTGAAAATTTCATTCAACTCTTACAGGGTTGGTTCAAATAGTAAGTGGAAACCAGTATTAAGATAACATGTTATTAATGTTAGTAGGAAAGGACATAAGTGAACTAGTAACAATAATCACGCTGTGTTAAAACTATCGTAATGAATGTACTAGGTAAATACAAGGAAACAGGAACTGTTGACATTAGAAAAACAAATCAATGCCGAATATTTGATGAAGCAGTCCTTCATCAAGATTTTAAATAAATTGCTGCAAATCCCGTTTTGTCGACTTATTAGGTAGCCATGACAACATAATGTCGCTTATTTAGCGAGGTAATAAAACTTGAAAAATGTCGTCCCTTTTAAGTTGAAATTAATCAAGGATCTGATGATGATCCAAATATCAGCTGTCCGCTCTTTTCGCTTTCGAGGGCTTCTCCGTTATGCAGGTTTTGTACTGGTTCACTGTGGCCACTTGCCTAGTGTTTTCGAAATCGATCCAGTGTCCTATTGGCAAGTGGTGTTGGTAGACCGCTTCTGTAGTCTGCCGCGTTCTGAGATTATTCTTGTGCTCCTTGTCTGCCCTTTGTATGATTTATGGTAGTCCCCGCAAATCATGCAGTACATTTCTTGATTCTCTAACTTTATTTTGCCCTTTGGGTTTCCGAGTACTTCGGCTAAGGTACCCTGCGGTATGAAATTAGAGCTTGATTTGACACTTCTTGCCAAATTTGTCTGTGACTGCCCTTATATATGGAAATTTGACATTTTGCCTTTTCGTTTCTTTCTGGTGTCTTCCGTGTTTGGTTTTATTGATTGTTTGCCTCCCTGATATTGTTTCCAGATTAGACATTTTGTTTAAAGGCGTTTGCCGATTGATTTATTTCTTTTTACCTTCAGGTGAGTTTTGCTAGGCGATAGGACCGAAATATCAATGTATTTGCCACTGACTGGATTTATGATTAATAGCGGCGGAACTAGACGTTTAGAGGTCTATAGGTGCAGGTGGGTTTTCTATAGACAGTATAATCTAAGGTTTTGTCGGCTGTCTAATGATGGGGTTTTAAAAGGGTAGGATCACATCTCTTTCAACTCTCTGTATGAACGGGATTTTATCGGGAAGATGTTATCTGCGTAGCGTTTCGACAGCGTGCGCTTGAAGGCTGAATTTCTGAGTGCATATTTTTTGAAATACATCAAGAAGAGGTTTGCGATGACTGATAACAGCGATGGCTCCATGGGGGATCATCAGTTTGATGGTAGCTCTATTTACTAAACAGGAAATAGGTATTTTTCAGACCACTTTAATTAGCGAACTGTATTACTATAGGTCGGTGTGATTTTATTCATAGGGTATATATTGAAACATGTACTATATTTTCAAGTATCTCAATAATGCAAGATTTAATTTGCATTAAATATGATCAACAAATTAAATTATTTTTCTATCTACTTTCAACCATTTATCTTTTCACACATAAAACTAAATATTTCACATTTGTTTAACTATTAGTAAATATCTAATAATATCTAACAAAATTCTTGATCATTTGAATTTAACATAAGCTTCATTCTTTACTGAATTTAATCAACTTTCTTACAATTCAACTAACTGTATTTCGGTTCCACAAAATACCTTGTTACTTCGATTCTTCTGTAATTCTCTCAACATTACTTTACCAGACCAGAGATATAATACTTCGAAACTTGATTCGAATCTTAAGTAAGGAACAGATTTGTCTAATTACAATTCTCCAAACGCCATTTTACCTTCTTAAATCTTCGTCAATAGGAGAGACGCTACCGTGTTTCTGTCTTGAAATACGTAAAAACGCCCAAAAGAGTCCCTAAATCCAAGTTTGGATATGGGTATCATAGTACACAATTTATTTTCTAAATATATGTGCAAATAAATGAGAAAATTACCCAAAATCTTGGCGACAACGCCAAGCTACGGCATGAGGTCGATGTGTTACAGGTGAACGATTGTACTTTAACTAAAATCTACTTTCTCTAGTGGGAACGGCCCCGGCCCGGCGGCGTGGATGAGTCCATTGTCGCATTTGAGAGGGTAAAAAAATTATCTCTCTTTATTTGACATTACGTTGTTTATATAACATTGACGGAGACAAAGATATAATAAATTGAAAAAGATTAAACTAGATATCCTTGACGGAGTGATAATTAGCTATAATTCAGTGATTGTCTTATGTAATGGAATGAACCATCCAGGTTCGAACTAAGGAGTAATTGAAGTACGATGCTTCAAATGCAGAAACTGCTATTTACAAGGGGTGAAATAAATTTATTTAATTATAGCTTAATCATTCTACGAACATACAAGGTATTATCAACAAACTATACGGCAAAAAAGACAAGTTAATACACTTGTGGGATTTCCCCAACAATCAGTTTAGGCGATAAAATCCAGAGCGTGATTTAAAATCGAGTAAAGCATTAATTGAAGGTCGCGATCGCGATAGAACTATTAGGGTGACAGTTGTGTATATTGCCCTTATACTAATCAATGTAAATACCCAAAAAAAATATATACTTAAAATAGAGGACGTTAAGCAAGATATACACAATCCATTTTTATTTCGACGAAAATTGACCTCCGAAGAATATCGGTTTTGGGATATATTTAACTACAACTATGCTATTTACATCGACTTAACAAATGCTTTCGACAGTGCGCTTCACCAGCTTTATCAGTGGATATAGTAATACCACAGCTTATTCAATAACCAGCTACTCATCTTGCGGCGGCGTCCTTTGATTTGGGAAAGTCAAGTGAAAATTTTAGAAGAGGGCCATGAGTTAATATTTTTCTAAAGGTCTGGGCATCTGAAAAATACTGTTGACAGTTCGTTTAATTTAAAATACGATGTTTTATCGTCTAAAATCCGTTTGAAAACGATTTTAAATGGCAAAACTCTATAAAGATCCGGAATTTCGGGTCTTTTTAGGGCAATAGCCGTAGCTTGGGACGAATTTGTCGTGGATTTTGAAGCGAATATTCATTTTAAATTCAGTTCGCTTCGTGTCATTACATTGCCTAAAAAATCACGAGACCGTGAAACTGGTCCACTCAGGGCACTGTCACGATGCGCAGTTCCCTACACTTCCGATTTCAATAGAGATGAGTAGCTGGTTATTGAATAAGCTGTGGTAATATGCTCGAGCTATTTCCTCGCCAATAACCAAATAAATGATCACAACCACATGAGTAATACCAAATACGACTACGACTCTGCATGTCTGCATACGTTAATGGCCTAGAATATCAATCTCTTACTAATTTAAGAAAATACAGGAAATTGTTAATTGTTTTTTTAGATTTGTGATTAAAAGTTAAAGAATATTGTTTGTAGATTGATCTCTGTTGTATTTAATTAATAAAAAATATATAATCAGCAGCAAATTAAACTAAATATTTAGGACACTATGTAGGTTACAACAATTCTACGCCACTGGCGCTAGGGGTTCGTGTTTGCCAACGCTTGAATGTATATTCTCTATCAGTTTAAAGAATATTCTTAACGGGCGTACAACGCCATGGTCTTATATCAATCATGGTCCCAAAGGGAGTCTCGAGATATGTTTTGACAAGCATAGATTGATTATAATGCTCCCGCATATTTATTAGAAGTAAACGCAGCATTATACAGTCTTGTTTCTTTTAAATATTGCCAATTGGGCGAGGAGAAAACGTGTTTGTTTTCGAACAAAGAAGATTATTTTACATGCAAAGTTTATTCTTCTTTAAAAGGCACTGATTGATGATTTGGTGTAATATATCTTTTTTTGTAAATAAAAGAAAACAACTGTTTTCTTTGTATTAATTTGTATTCTTTTGTTGCTATACTATCGCATACGTACAGGGATATTGATTATAAATGGACCGCCCATCTATCTCATTAATTTGATGAGTTACAAAAAATTTTTATATATAAAAGTGTAGTGTTTTTATGACCTTTCTTATGACGGTACACAAAAACCGGACAAAAAATAACTTAGCATCACATTTTTGACTTACGACATTACGTTGTAACAGTCCCATTTGCCAGTGTCAAATATTTTTGAATTTCATTTATACGCCGCACTTAGGAAACAAAGATGCTGTATTTTGCGCTCATCGGTTTATTAATTATAAATTTATTGATTCGATTTGTTGACAATACGCTTGAGATTGCCGCCTTTCTTAATGTAAATTAACTCTATTCCAAGTATGGGTTAACGATATATTTGTATTAGCATTTATAACACGTTGTGACTATATTTATTTTAGTTGATATGCGAAGCACATTGTTATTAGGATAGTTTTGGCTTGATTTACCGTAGAACGGCCAGCGAACCGAATTATATTTTTAAGAATTATGTTAGTAAAACCCGCAAATACACTGCATTAGACTCGTCGTTTCACATTTTATTGTCGGTTTGAATCGTTCATAACTTTTTGGAACCCTTTGGTTGCCGGACTCCAATCACCCGAGCGATCATTTCTAAGATCGTTAGATCGTTTTGGGACCTCTTCTTTTTATATTTATCTCTTCACACGGCAGGCCGCAGTTTTTCGTTTATTATCTTAGAATTATTCTTTGTATCGAAATCACTTGGCATGTTTCAGCCCATGACTATTTCCTGTTCGGACGTAGTTTTTTTAATCTCATAGGCAAATTGACGGAAACGAATAGAGACTTCTTCTAGTTAGACCGTTCGGCGAGAAGAGAAGATTTATGTTTGAGTGCAGTCAGAGACTCCACATTTAGTTTTGTGATTTAATTCCACCCATTCACTGGGGATATATTGTGGTATCTCTTGGTGTTTTGACACAACCGATTTTTCGGGATCTAAATACTGTACTAGGTAAGTATTTTCTCTGGAATTATTTTATTTTCTTATTGCCTGTGAAGCACGCGGACGACGCCATGACCCTAATGTTTTTTCCCTTATTTTTAGAGGCTTTCCACGTTCGTCGTATACGTATAAGACCGAGTCCGTCGAATCTCCCGTAGCCTTCACACACGATCGAGGAAATTATTGCTACATTTTTTTTGTCTAACTTAATGATTTAATTGCTTTATTTGTGTTAACCTTTTTTGTGCATAGTCCGCCATTTGCTTTGCATTCCTTGGATTATCTTATCTACTCCTTTTTCTCAAATCTGAATTTTTATTTTAATGTAACTTGAGTTTTGATCATATGGGGAAGCTTATATTTTCTTTTAGGGGTGACTCATACCTATCTTTTTTTATATTCAAGTTGTCTGTATCTCAGTATTTCTTTTATTTGCTGATGGACGCACGATGTAAGATGTTATTCCCATTTTTCATGTCATTTAAGGCATTTTCGAGCTGTTCTGCGGTGAAACCACTTGCTCTCTGAGTTTTTCTTACGTAATTATGGACCATACTTTTGCCTAAAAGAAAATATAACCCATTAAAATACTAAAAGTTTAATGGGGCAAGTGGGAACATGCAACAAACAAGTACCAGGGTGAGGTTAACATTAATGATTTAAACGTAATTACCGTACATAATATCTACTTACTGTAAAGATCTTCAGCACTATTTGGCACAGGGGCAAGAGGAAATGACTGATATAACAATTAATTTGTTATCTGGTCAACTCCACGAGCTTTAAACTTGCGCTAAACGTAAACGCAGATGATTTACCGTAATCACAGTTAGTCCTCCGTAGGTATGGTTCGACAAACGGACGAAGCGACGCGGGCCTTGACGTAATGTGCGGGAAGTTTAAAGTAGCGTTCTCACTTGCCGCATATTCTAACTTACCCCACTTTATCTTATCATAAACAATTGTCCAACTCAGAGCAGTGCCAATCTTATGTAGTTGTCCTCTACAATTTCACGACTGCGCTTAACAACGAACTGAGCTCAATTCGTTTTTTATATCTATTTACCTAATTGGCTACTTCACAAATTTAATGTTTGGCGATTAATGATATGATTATTATTATAAGATCCTTTACGCAAATAGTGCACTATATAAAAATCGGCCTTCCCTATTGGTCGATCCGCATGGCCCTCCGCTCGCTTCGCTCGCTACGG
>MU182041.1:136970-157918 GCA_016904865.1 Pissodes strobi
CTCACTGCGTCCTCTTTTTCCCTTGCGAGATATGATCCTGATAACTAGACGCGATGCTTTGATTTTGATATCTAATATAATTTTCTGATCAAAATCGATTGTTGTTAGAGAAATTGTTCAGGTATAGGGGGTCACCTTACACAGTATTTTATATATCAATCAAAGGCGTAAATAAACGGTCGACAAAACACGATTTAATTTTCTGCTGCCATCTGTAAGAAATTTGCCCACAGGAGTATTTTGATTAAAAAATAAAAGTTATGACGCTATGCCAGATCCTTATAAAATCGAGTAAATATAATTAAAGATAGTGTTATGTATACTTTTGAAACATATTTTTGTGTAAAGAATCATGACTTATAATGTTTGTATTCTGTACGTAATTTAGTTTTTATTTGATTCTAATTCACTGATTTTACTTCTAAAAATTTTAACTGACTCAACTAGATACCTACTAGTTTTCATGCTAGACCACGATTTATAATATTTGAGTAAATGAATAATATTGTGTTTATTGTATTGTGTAAAATAATAATAATCGGATATGGTGACGTACGGTCAAAAAAAGGAAAATATATTAATATTATTTCAAATTTGTGGCATATTTAATCAATTCGAATCATTTTGAAGCATATATTTGCTAATTTAGTAATAGCGAGTTAAAATAAAGGTATTAAAATATTTTAAATACAATTTGACTAGGCAACAGGTAAAATATAATATATTATAATTTTTAAATAATGTTATATTGTATTGCATGGACCCTTTCTATGTATGGCTCGCTTTTCATAAATTCATATGAAGTAAATGGAAAACGGAAATTTCAGGATTTATCTTTAGTCGTTCATAGATGTTTATTGATCCCATATTATTTGGTTGCGATACAATCTTCAATCTATATGAAAAATGAAAACTAGATTCTAGCTATTCGCTAGGTGCAAGATAAGTGTCAGTAATCGGTGAACCCAGCAGCATTTTTACACGTTATTGCATACGATAAGGGGTCACTTTGGGTCCCTAGCTCCGAAGAAGTCGCGAGGACCGAAAAAACTAAGACGACACATCGATAGAGAATTTCTGGGAGAAAAACTCTTTAAATGATTCTCTGTTTGTTGTTGAAAAGGGTGTTTTCAGAGAAAAGGTTAAAACACTGAGATCGAAGTTAAAAAAATTCAGATTTTTGTTCTCTTTCCCCTAACAGCTTTTTTGTAGAAAAACCGATTACTTGACGATAATATATGCTAAAAAGTGTATGAAAAGACACTTTGGAAATGATGATACCTTTTATATATAGTGAGTCCGTTGAATTTAAACTTTGCGCCATTTCGAGGTGACACCACACGTCACCACCTTAATTTTATTACTGGAAAATCAAATCGAGTGTGGAAATGTTTTGGTGATTAGAAATAGTTTCTAGCGGATTTTGTAATAATATCAGACTTCGATGTAAAATTTTTCTTTTGTGAATAAGTTTTGTAGTTGCCGGAAGTCCCATTTGAAAATGGGAAAATGGGCCGGATCGGCGAATTTGGACATTCCTTTGCGGACTTCTAGATAAAATTTTACAGCGCAGTTGTGGCAAGTAATGTTTAAATATACTATTCAAATACTACTTGTACTGCATAATATTAATCTTGCATTATTGATGTTTTCACTTTTGGCATGTGGTTTTAAACACACACATTTTTGTGTATTTTTACAACTAATGATTTGCAAGCTTCTATATGTTTCATCAATTTGAATTTTTCAAGTTATTAATTTTTTTCTTGATATTTTTGCTAAACCCAGTTTAATCCAATTTAATTTGGAATATCCATTTTTGCCAAATTTAATATATAAATCCTATTTCTTTTTTTCGAATGTTTGTTCGAATTTTTATGTTTTCGTTTTCCTATTATGGGGTATCAAATCACGAAAAAGTGCATGCTACATTTGGCACATCACGTAATATACGTGAGAGATCGTTTTAGTCTGTTCCTGAGGACGGAATCGGATCAAATGACAAAAATAAATTGAAGCTAACCGAAACTAACCGAAAGTTGATTGAACGACTAACCCAAACTAACCAAAACTAACTAAAAGAAGCCAAAAGCACAAAAAGGGTTCAAATAAATCGGAACAAATTAGAAAAATGAAGTTAAACTAAATCAAAATATCCGAATCTTGGCGAATATCCAAAACTAACCATAAAAATTAGAATTGGTTTTAACTTATCGGATCCGGTTCAAATTACTAAAATAAATTGGAACTAACTGAAACTAACCGAAAGTTGATTCAACGACTAATCGAAAGTAACCAAAAGTTCCAAAAAAGGCTAAAACGTATCGGAATAGATTAAAAATATTAAAGTAAGTTAAAACTAAACAAAACGAATCGAATTTTGGCGACTAACCAAAACTACCCAAAAATATTAAATTCAATTATAACGTATCGGCGTCGATTGAAATTACTAAAATTAAAACTAACTGAAATTAACTGAATATTGATTGACCGACTACCCACGACGACTATCTAACCCAACCTAACCCAATCTAACCTAAACTAACCAAAAGCACCAAATATGGCTAAACGTATCGAAACAGATTAAAAATATTCAAGTGAGTTAAAAATGACCCAAATTAACCGAATTTTGGCGCCTAAGCAAAGTTGATTCCCCGGAATCCAATATCAAGGTGAAGTAATCACTGACAATATTGGGAAAGCGGGAACCTTTGCGAATTACCTGGAGGGCGTCTTCAGTGACACACCGAACTCGACACCGTTCCATGGCGCCGTGGATGCTGCTGCCGAAGCCTTTACTTCTTCAAAATATCCCATCGCTCCCGAAGTCTTGAAAAGACTTCTCATTACTCCTCTTAATGTCAAGAGAGTATTAGCCCGCCTGCCCGGAAACAAATCCCCCGGTCCTGACGCTATTGCGTATATTCTCCTCAAGGATATGCCGAATAAGACCGTCATCCATCTAATGCACATCATACACTTTCCGCTTCCCTGGAAGAAAGCGGTGATAATACTGTTCCCCAAACCAGGCAAAGATGCGAGGCTTACAACCTCGTACCGTCTTATTTCACTGCTCGACACATTGGGCAAAGTAGCCGAAAAGCTCATAATGCCGAGAATTGACAGTGTCGCAGAAAGTCTCAGGATTTTGCCACAGGAGCAGTTCGGCTTTCGCTGCGGTCATAGCATCTCTATGCTCGTAGCGAAAGTCGCACAAGACACGCTCAACGGCTTTAATGAAAGCAAAGCAACGGCATTGTTATTGCTCGACATTGAGAAGGCATTCGACAAGGTATGGCACAATGGGCTTGTTTACAAGCTTTTCGCTATATATGGCATGCCTTTACGTCTAGCATCCCTCATTGCGTCGTACCTTGCGAATCGCACCTTCTCGGTTCTCGTCCAGAGCGCTATCTCCGAGCCCAGACGCATCAAGTCTGGAGTGCCTCAAGGAACAGTATTGTCACCGCAACTATTCAGTCATTATATAGCTGACTTTTCATCTCACCCCTCAACCTTCTTTGCCCTGTACGCTGATGACACTGTGATATACTCACAATCGTCAGACGTACAGGTAGCAAATCAAAACCTCTTACATCACCTCAACCTTCTAGCCCCTTATTATAGGGACTGGAAAATCTCCTTAAATGCATCGAAGACAGAACTGGGTATATTGACAAAAAAGCGCAATATCAATCTTGCGCCTATGGTTATAGGCAATACGATCATCACACCGAAAGACCCTGTCAAATACTTAGGGATAGTCTTCGATCGCAACCTCCTGTTCTCCAAGCACGTCGCGGCAATAAAGGCTAAGAATATTATGACGCAAAAAAGCCTGAACCCGCTCATTAGGACTAGATCCTATATGAGCCCGACAAACAAACTTACAGTCTACAAGACAATCATTAGACCAACGTTTCTTTACGGGGCGCCAGTATGGTGCTCGGTAGCGAAGACACGCCTCAAACACATTCAGACAATACAGAACAGATACCTGCGGGCTGCTTTCTCCCTGATATTATGGGACCGTGTGCGGGTCACCGAGTTGCATAACATGGTAAATATATACTTTATAGACCAACACATTAACAAATTGTCATGCAAACTCTATGACCACGGTATCAGGGGATCAGAACTGACCGCAGGTATCGCCAACATACTATACAACACATTACGCAGACTGAAATACGGACCATTATATAAAAATACTGACTTGTTCTATCAAGAACTTCGATCGCCTTGAACGACTAACATACAGTCATACTCATAATACAACAAACGTACATAAACGTAACATACACTAACCGATTAAATAAATACCAGAAAACAACAGACAGACAGACCTAGATAAGAAATACACATAGCTAAGGTAATAGTTGAACGCAAATCGATCACTTAAGGTGATATTCATCATTGTGATCGACAGACTGGCGCGGGGAGGAGCCATCCGACCAGGTCACCTAGGGGGTGGAGCCTCCGTGCGCCTACTTATACCGACAAAACGAACTGACGGACATCACTATTGCCATTACCAATTACCGACCAGTTCTGTTGCTTCGGTCGCGCAAGCAACACGCATCTCAAACCGCTCTCCGAAAATACTCAAAAGTGAAGTGAAGTAACGACATAAGCTAACGACAAAACTAGCAGCACTATACTTTTCAGTGTAGTGCATGCTAACAAAAATTGTTTAACGTTGGCATGCCAGCGTAAATAAAATCGTTTAGCGTTAGCACAAGCAACAAAGTGGCGGCACGATCGTACCAAGAGGGCATGCATCTCGCCACTTTGGAAGAAACTACTACACAATCCAAGAACAGCATGGATATCCAAGAAGTCACAGGCGGCAGGGAAGACTGCTCCGAAACTCCGTCGGCCTATCAACCGACGTCGAAATCAAAGGCAACCAAGGAATTACCAGTGACAAAAACAGTGAGTACGAAACAACGAGCACACATGCCCAAAGCATAACACATATCACAGCTTATTGAAATGGATTCATCAAAAATGGAGCAGCTTGAGGTTGAAAACCGAGAGCTGCGAAAAACAATTCAAAATCTGAAAGCAGATCTTCAAAATGCAACGACTTAATAACTGAGCTAAAAACTCAAAACCAACAGCTAGTAAATCAAGTAAGTGGTCAGAGCAAAATGATTGCTGATTTGCACAGCGAAAATAAAGCTTTTCAGGAAGAAGTAAGGATCCATTTCAATAAGCAACAAGCACAAAACATAACACAATCACAAAAACAGCCGTGACCCATTCCGTAACTACAGTATAAGATGAAGAAGAGATGGAAGTCTCTTCTGACTTTTCAACTAAACCAGCCAGAAAACCCAGACCCTCAAGTACCTATCCCAACAATTATTTTCAAACTTCTAGTCTCTTTAACTAAGAAGCAAGGCAAGGCCATCCCTTCGGCTCCAACTCAAGCTGAGAAATCAGCAGTCAAGACCCAAGCCACCCCTGCCCAAACTTCAGTCTGATCGCTTGCCGGCTTGACTTGGTCCTGTCAACCGGTGATTTGGCTATTAGTTATTTATTTATTTAATATAATAATATTTTTCTTTTTTGGAATCATAAAGACACTAATAACACAGAGGTCAAAAGTGACAAGATGGCTGTCAAACTTTTGATCGCGACTTGAAAAAATTAATGTTTTTCATTAAAAAAACCCGCAAAATAGAAAAAATAGTATAAAATACACGGTTTAAAAGACATTTAGAGCACTCGCACGTTAGAAAACTCCCCGCAAGCGTGCGATAGAATATGGTCTTTTAAAACTAGTATCTTAATATACTATTATCAATTATAATAATTTTGAAATGTGTTTTTACTAAAAACATGGTCGGACATAAACCATTGCATACATCTCAGACATAAACGGCGTTTTGCGCCCTCAGAGTGTAAAAATCCTCGCCTAACGCCTCGTGTTTTAATTTCTACGCCGAGGATGCTAAACGCTTCCTTTAAAATAAAAAATATATATAGACAAAATTAATTATTAAATAAACAAAGGCAAACGCCTAAGAGCCAAATCTGAAATCGATATTTTTTGTCATTTACATTATTTTTCATTTCATTTATTCTGGGGCACAATACATGCTGTGATTTTGGCAAATTCATGGAGCACGAAATCTAAATGCAAACCATGCTCGCCAATAAACCTTCAACTAACGACTTTTAAAAGAAAGTTGTCCGAATTTCACCAGGTCTAGACATATTGAAACTCAATTTAGGTAATTATTGCATTGTTAGTTCAATCTGGTACAGTGGCAATTACAGTTTCAGGTTAAATTACACCTGTAGATAACTAATCAGCCTAGGGATAAGATTTCTGCAATTCTAGAATTTCTCTGTATGTATGTGTGTGGTCTGCCCTTCGCAAAGCTCTAAATTAATATGCCTGAGGCATTCGTATTACGTGATGAGAACTAGGGCACGTGATACATTGGATACTTCCGAGAGTGGTGCTCCAGAATATAGGCATGTTTCCGTTGCTTCATTTTTATTGTAGAATGCTAACGTAATTTTTGCAAATTAATATTTAAGGGTTTTTCGTAACTTCCTTAATGTAGAAATATTGCAATTATGTTTAGAATATAAATATAAATATATTAGCTTATCTTACGTATTATCCTCATTACATTTTTATGTGTTTATAATAATACAGGTACCTACTATAAAAAGTGTCTTTTGTAAAAAATGTCAAATCTATTTATAATAACAATTTGTTCAGAATTTAAAATTATGTTCATCTGTCAAATTTTATATTTTATAAATTTACTGGCGCAAACTATATTCTAACGAAAAATTAGATCAAATTTCTGTAATATTTTCTTTTTCTAAAGTCGGGAAAACAGAAAGTACGCCGGCGCCGATTGTTTTGAAATCTAGCACACGAATATAATTTCAATGCTTTTTTGTCAATTATTCTTATAGCTGGTACATAAAAGGCACTTTACCCGCTATGAAAAAGAAAAAAGAAATAAATGAAAATGTATATTATGCAGAAAGACCAGTTTTATTTCCCTAAAAAAAGTTTCTAAAGTAATTTCGAAAAAAAGTAGAATTCATAAATAAAATTTGGCAAAAATTCTCAGTTAAAGTGTTTTAAACTGAATTTAGCAGATATATCAAAAGACAAATTAATGACTGAAGAATTTGCTGAAGCATGAGCGGTTGCAAATGTTTTATCAAAAACGGAGTGTGCTTAAGACCACACGATAGAAGTGAAAATTTGAATAATGCAACATTATGAAATATAATTATTATTTCATCGTGTATTTTAAATTACTTGCCCCAATTTCGATGTTTAAAGTAAAATTTTACCTCGAAATATCTTATGAAGTATGCAGAAAAATGTTGAAATTCTCCGATCCTGGCCCATTTTCGATACACAAATGATTTTAAAAGATATATCAGGCGGAAAATACTTACTTACTACAAACATTATTCGCAACGATATACTAAAAGAAAAAAATTGGTTTGAAATCTACCATTAAATCCACTAGAAACATACTCTGATCACCAGAAATTGTCCAAATTTTCCGACCCTATCTCTTTTTTCCAGATTCAAACTATTTTCAAGGAGATTTCAGACAATTCAATGTATAAATCTACATATTTTAAACTAAACGTCAAGTCAAAATAGTGGAGTACGTATTCCTACAAATTTGCCATAATGCATCAAAGGCAAAGCTCTCTATTCAGACTCGTGAAATCGCCGAAATATTGAAACTGGAAAAATTTTTGCGAGTTTCTGCATGTTTTAATTTAACGTTGATATTCTCTTATTTGCCGATCTCGAGCAAGGATCACGGCGCGGACGCTTCGAGAATAGTCGCGCTAGATATGCGACTGGATATAAATAGGCGCAGAACGCGTGTTGCAGTTAGTTAATCGTTGAGGGTTGACTTGTAACGATCTATTAGTTGTAAAGTTATAAGAGTAGTTTAGAGTGTTCAGTTGTACACAATGATCAAGAATAAAGAGAGTATTATTTTAAAACAGGAAAAGTTGTGCTTTTGTCAGAACCCACGGAAAAACTTAACATTCAGTGTAAGAAGTAGGATTGTGAAGGAATGGGGCTTGTGAAGTGTTCTTCGAGGAGAGAAGAGGGTACAAGTACGTCAACGAGACCGTTTTGATTGGTGGATTTTGTGAACGGCAGTAAATGGAGCAAATAAATAAAATGTGGGCCGACTTCATGGAAAATCTAAATGCTGAGAGACAAACAGAACAGGATCGGCTTCATAAATTTTTTCATGATCAAGAAGGTAAAAGGCAAGCGGATTGGGAAGAGCACGAACGTAGGAGGCAAGTAAAACAGGACCGGTTTCAGAAAATTTTACATGACAAAAAGTATAAAAGGCAAATAGAACAGGACGGGCCAAGGTGATTAAAAGCAAATAGTACCGGATAAGCTACAGATATGGATTATGGGTGTAAATCGTAGACGAGCAAGGAAAATTACAGCAAATATTGGACGGAAAAAGTGAGAAATGCGTAAAAGAAGTCGACAATAAACAAAAAGAAGTTGGAAATTTACAAAAAGAAGTTGGTAACGTACAAAAAAAGTTGAAAACGTACAAAAAAAGTTGGAAATATACAAAAAGAAGTAAGAATAGTAGAGGAAGAAATGGGGAATCTACAAGCAGAAGTTACCAGACTAAAAAATCAAGGACTCACCGAGAGGGTATTCGAAACAGGACGGAATATTAAACCTCCAACTTATGACAGTCAAACATCCTGGACAATGTTGAGAAGACAATTTGAAGCCGCTGCTGTTGCCAACGTTAGAAACAGTGGCGTAGCGTGAGGAATGCATCGAAGAATGTAATGAGCAAAAGGTGGAAAATATGCCGCAGATGAAAAAACGAGCGGCTAAGGATCGCGGGCAACATTAACGCTGATTGGCTAAATTTTCGCGTCATGTTTGAACATAAAATTTTCTCATTGTTTGTGATAAAAATAAATGAAATATCACAAATCTTTATTCAAATTATTATAACCCTAACTAACCCAAACAAAATCTTATAATTTCAGCGAAAATACACACAAAATTCCGAATTCGTATTCTAGTAAACGCGGAGATCATTAATTATTATTTTACCTTATTATATTTCAAATAAGGCGGGAATTTTCAACCAATAGACGTCGGTGTTGACAGCGATCCTTAGCTGCGCGTGACGAAAAATGCCGCACCCAAACTATTTGTTAATTACTATTACCCTTTTTATGCCATGGCATATAAAAATGAGTCGGCAAATATAAGAAATACATATATTATATTAGCACAAAACATTTTGTGAGCTTACTCACAATTAAATAACAAAAGCGAAAACAAAAACATAGAATTTAACTTTTAACCCTGGAGGGGTCGCGCTATGAGCATTTCTCTCAACTCCCTGGGTAAACAGTCTCCGCCGGTGTCTCTCACTCTAGCTGACTTTTAGAGTAGGTATGTATATCTCCTGGACGTATTCTGCATTCAGTGAGATACGCTGGTTGATATCAGGGAGTTGTGAACTAAAAGCACCCGCTGGTGAGCAATTTTCTCATCGCGCGACATAAAACGTCATACTTTAGTTATTAGTTTCATCGAGTCAAATGAGCAGTAATTGTTTGATTTCTAGTTGTTTTTTGCACCATATCGCATAATAATGATGCAACTATAGTACTGAGTGTTAATTTATGTTTAAGATTTATTTTAGGTTTAACAAACATGAGCTGTGGACAGAAACTTGTCATCAGTTACAGCTCATGTGGCATGCTAATAATATAATTTATTGCACATAAAAATATTATAATTAAGTTTCTGTTGTATTACCCAAACAAAAATGATTGACAGTAAATGTGAGAAAAATTCTCACGCGCTACCTCTCACGAGAATTTTTATTGCGCGACCCCTCCAGGGTTAAAATTGTTTAATTTTTATAACTTAATAATTTGTAATTTGTTCACTAAAAAGTGAATAACTGAAAGAATTACGGAATGGTTTTTCTATAATACAGTTCTCACTAGAAAACGCCGAAATGCAGCGATATGTGTTTACTCAATCGCATCACCAAGAACTTAAAACTTGCCACAGTTTAGCCGTTCTCCTAGAGAAGGTTCATTGTCTACTTGCGGACAACACAATGTTATTTCCCGACCGGTTGATGTCATGTACACCGACGCATCCTTGCATCACGTTTTTCCCAGAGGTTTCGTTGGATCGGGTGGTCGCGGCCGATCAGTTTAATTATTAAATATATTTCCTCGATAGGTATATGGTATGCACTACGCAGAAGAATTCCAGGACACGCATGATGGATGGCAGAAATAAAAGACAACTGAATGTTGCGGAATTTGAGATTTTCTAAACGGATGCGTCGCATCACTCGCATCCATGCACGCTAAGCCACTGCTTGCTTCCAATAATCTTCAAAGTCATGGAAGGTGCAGTGAATCAGCAACTACTCAAGTACCCCGAGACCAACATATTCATTAGTGATAACCAATACGGAATTCGCAAAGAAAAATCCATAGGGTATATATTGATTGGCCTGTGTGGCTCATATATTAGTAGCACTCTACTTATAACTTATTTTGGCTTCTGTGGGCACCTCGGGGTTACAAGCTGAAATTTTCACAGAATGGAGGCTTTATTATATTAATTCAAAATCCGAAGGTAATAAAAAATCATAACGGGCAAAAGGGCAGTATACCTAAAAATCGAGATAATTATATGAACGTGTAGGATAATAAATTATGAATGTTTTCATATACAACATTCATCTAAATTTTTGTACGAATTATATTTTTTATCATTGCTTGAAATATGCAGATTACGTTGGCCCTTACGGCAAAATAAATAAAAAAATTGAAATATCTCGCTTTGAACCTAGGCAAAATCTGATTGAAATATACTCATTTTTGTATTCACCTCGCATTCTCTCCGAAATGAATGCTCAAAATTGCGAACCAATTGACAACAAATTACTATCCTCTATAGGCCCGAAGAAGCTGATACTAGGATTTTGTGGCATTATACTCTCTGCTAAACATTGTATGCATTATTTGACATGCATCGTGGACTCCAATGACACTGATGTACTTGTACTTCTGGTACATATTAAAAAAATACATTTCTAGAGAAATGTAGATGAATTATATATGAAAACATTCATAATGTAATATCCTACACGTTCATATAATAATCTCGATTTTTAGTTATACTGCCCTTTTGCCCGTTACGATTTTTGATTACCTTCGGATTTTTAATTAATATAATAAAGCCTTCATTCCGTGCAAATTTCAGCTTGTAACCCCGAGGTGCCCACAGAAATCATTTATAGAAGGCTTTTACTACGTTGGGCACTCTACTATATGGAGCAGGGCAATTGAGAACTACGGAGAATCTCGAGCGATTGCATTGGGTATTTCGAAGGCATTCAACCGAGTTAAGCATGACAGATTGCTCAACAAATTGCCGTCCGGAGTACCAGCCTCTCTCTGCAGCAGCTTCCTTAACAGGCCATCTCTGCACGTAGCAGTTGATCAACATATCTCAGAATCATTCACTATTAACGCGGGTGCGCCGCAAGGCGCAATACTTTCACCAACTCTATTTCTCATCTATGTTAATGACCTGCTCACCAAAATCAATAAACCTGTTCACAGTTTTGCAGATGACAGTACCGTTGTATCCCAATTTAGATTAGAAAAACCTTTACTAGCGGCTGAGACTTATCACGGCAGACTACAATTACAATAAGTTACAATAAATCTGGAGAAAGTTCGAATTTGGGGCAACAGAAATTTGGTCCACTTCAATGCAGCAAAAAACCTAGCAGCCACGTTTACCAAGAAAGCCTATACGGCGGGCCCTGACATCATTATGGCAATATCGACCATTCCTTCAACCTCGCAAATCGGACTAACTGGGTGTTTCGGTTAACAGCAATATCTCCTGTCATGACCAGGTTGCTATCATCGCAAAATTAGCCCCCCAGAAGCTTGATGTGCTATTTCCCAATAAAAACTGCAGCTGCTCTTGCTCCACAAAGCCCAAATAAGACCGTGCTTAGAATATCGCTCACACATCTAGGGTGCCGCACCAAAACTCCCTAAAGCTGCTGAATTCCATTCAGAAGAGAGCTGAGCGTCTCGTCCTCGACCCGGAGTTGGCCCATGATCTAGCTAGTCTGGAACACCGCAGACATTAGGCCGAGGTATCCCTATTTTTAAGTTTTTTTCACGGCAGATATTCCGAGGATTTGGCCGGCCTCATCCTGCCTCCAGCACAGTGCTTGTTAGACAGTCGCGGCAGACGGCAAAAGTACACTCGTTATTTGTACAACTGGAAACGCCTAGAACATCGGTTTCCAAGGACTCCTTTGTCTGGCGCACTGCATCGCTGTGGAACTCACTGCTAGGACATCTGTTTCCACCAAATTATAACATACAGCTATATAAGAACCGCGTCAATCAACATATCCCCATACACATCACTCGTTGAGTGTCGAAGGATCTCTCTTTAGTATGTGTGTCATTGCCATAAAAAAAAAATACTGAAACGCGAGTGGTCACAGAAATAAATCTGATCATTAGTCGGTGCCCTGCAGAGTTGAATCCTGCAATATCTTACTGCGGTTTCCCGACCAAATAAAGTTCAAGAACACTTGCATAATCAGTGATATGAATGGTCGTTAGCTGTACAGCTGTCGCACTGTGTTTTTAGTCGAGAATGCAAATATTTTTAAAGATTTTTTCTTGATTCTGGGCATGCTTTGGTAGCAACATGCCCTCGGAGCGAGCGAAGCGAGATGACCGTGCCTGAAGTAAAATACTATTGGAATAATAGAAATTTACTAAACGTGCACACATTCATGAAATATGAAATACCACTTACCTGTAGGTTCTCCACCAAAGGAAAAATGCACGTCCACGACAGGTATCATAATTTATTAGTCTGTTTTGATAGAAGATATTCTTAAATAATGTAGACATTAAAAAACAACACATTAAATAACCGTAATCACACCATAAGCCATGCTCAACAATAATTATTATATTATACCGCTCTCGATGTGAATAAAACCACCAGTCAAAAGGCAACGAAAATAAATATGTTAAAGCGGTCTCTGCAAAATTTTAACCCTTCCTTTATAATGAGTATTATCGAGCTTGCTCCATCTAAAATGACTTAATTTGAAAATTATACTTTTAAATAAAAAAGAAACAGCGAACCATTTTAAGAAGAATAATGAAGATAATGGTAATTTTAATAATTGATTATTATTTTTATAAGTTAGACAATGCTAAGAGATTAAGCAAAATTAATTTTCAGTCGAAATTAGATAATTCAGTTTTTCAAACACCACTTAACATTCTGCTTATGATTACATTAATTATTTTTTAACATTTTATATTTTGTTGATACTGAAATAAAAACCAGTGCAGTTAGTAGCGATAATTATGAATGGGCATATACTGATTGATATCTATGTAACATACCATGTAAGTCTCATATAGGCTCCAAGGAAATCGGCTGAACATTTTTCTAAAAGTTCTGAAATTTCGTTAATTGTCAAGATGAGAAGTCGACATTTTTTACTTTGATAGCTCTGTTATTGAAGTATTTTAGAATACTTACCTATCTTTTCTTTTTTGCTTATTCACCAACCCACAACACATCATGACTAAGTTCAATCTATATCATTTGAAGCACTTAACTGCTTGAACATCATTTACATCTCTGATATATTTGATATACCCTAATGGCATACTTAGTTTGTAAATTGTTAAAATCGTTCGAGGATGAATACGATCGCTTTCTAGCTTCTTGACTGGCATATTGAGAAAAGACACGCATGAATTGTTAATTTAAGCTTAAAGCAGCCGGAATTTCATTCACGAACAGAAGAAACTTTGAGCTTTGTCTTTGGAAATTATTGGAAATAATGTGTGGAATTTGTCGTTAAACATATTATCAGTAAATGTGTTCATAAGTAAAATAAAAATTGCCACAAAATGCAAAAACTGGACAATACCTCAAAGTTATATGGATACATCCAGGGTAACGCTCCATAAGGCGCAAAAGACTATTTTTTTAAAGATTATCATATATAATAAAATATACGATACCGTATGAAATTTGAGGCTATAGGTAGCAAGTTTTATTTGAAAATATAAGCACAATTGTCATTTGTCTTGCAACAAATTTGAGATAAGTTGTTATACCAAAAAACTACTTACATAAAGCTGGTGGTTAACCCCAGGAAACACTAAACAATAATGGAAGAATAGATTTCCGTTTTATTCAAAGAAAAAAAGGTAAGAAAAAATTGGTCTTTGGATACCTACAACCAAATCGACCCAAACAATACTAGAATTATTGTTTCCCACTTCAAAAAATGCTGCATTCTCAAAAAGTACTATTTTTCCGTACATGGTAGATGGGTAAAATGCTAAAGAAAATTTAATCAAATTAAAAAGTTTTTAAAGCAAAAACATGACAAAATTTCACTTATAAATAAGCTAAGAAAACCTCTCAAAAATATTTCGACAATTTAACCAGGTTGAATAGGTAGCTTTACTTTTGATGCAAGTCTTTAAGTGTCAATTTCGCCCATTTTTACATGTAAATTTCCATAAGAAAATTTAAGGTCCGATGTAGTTTTTTCCGTGAAATCTAGAAAAATAAAGATTTTGGCAAACGTCACCGACTTGAGCTGTGGTATATTTAAGGGAGTGGCATCTCGCGCATCCTCCATGAGACCCACCATATTTCCGCAATCTCGCGAACTTGGGACGCATTAGGAATCCCGCCTGCCCCCCGTGAACCCGCACCTCGCACCACAAACTTGGACCGTATTATTTTCTAGGTTATGTCATTTTTCAACCCCGTGGTGTTTTCTATGTTTTGCGCATGCATTAACCCGAAGGCTTTGAGAGGAAAGCAATTTTTTATTTGATTTATTATTATGCTAAGGAAGGTGTCAAGCAAGCTGTCTACACTCTCCTCCTGTCATGCAACAAAACTCCAATCCTGCTGTTCCAAAGCAGAATACAATCATACATACAATCTATAAATTCCCATCCTGGTAATTGGTTGATACTCTCCACCAGATGTAGTTGCTGTCAACAGAGTAACAATATCCACGCTCAGATCCAATGCTAGATGGTCTGAGAGGGCCGGGTCGAAAACGTTAGTGTGAAATTCTAGCATGTCCCTAAAGTTAATAAAGATATTATCTATGCAATTTACCTTGTTGGTGTTACAAAAGACTTGCTGGTGTAGATTGTGACCACGAAGTAAGTCCAGCAAAGTATTTTTCTGTGGTTATTTTTGTTAAAAATTATGTTGAAATCACCATTTATTATCACATGCTTAAAACGGTCACCCGAATTATGGATGAATTCCAGAAGATTCTTAATTGTATCAATGAACATATTAAAATCTCCATCCGGAGCTCTATAAACTATAGCAATTAAAACACTACAAACTTTAAGTTCAATGGCAGCTAATTCACAATGAAATTCAACAGTCAAACTTACAATAATCTCCACATTCTGACAGGGGATACCTGACTGTGTTAGTATGATTGTGCCCCCATGTCCCATACTAGTTTTGTCATAAGATGACACAACTTTGCATCCCTCTATGTACAGGTTCTGACTCTCTTCACTTCTTAGATGGTGCTCGGTTAAGCAGACAACATTGTACAGAGGACTTCTTCCCACAAAAAAGCAATTCCAATCTTATTCCTCAGAGAGCATATGTTCAAGAGAAATATATTCAGCCGGAAGGTGGCGGAGTCTTCTAACTTGTCCCCGTCTACCTTTCTGGGTCCGCAAGATTGCGGTTTGCCCAAGGTCGACGTCTCTGTAGATTCATAAAAAAGTTTAGCCTAACTCCATTTGGCGACAATGATGGGTCGAAAATGTTCTCTTTGTTTTCTTGGGACACTCCAATTTTGAAAGAGCTGTTCTGTCTCTCTTTTTTCGTTTGCATTTTTTCGCAGATAACATCCTTGTCTAGGCCATGTTTGGCTAGGAATTGCACAACATTTTCAGCTGATAGGCCTGATACAAATATCCATTGCATTTTTTGAGCAATTTGCAATACAACTTGACGATACTTCGACAATATCATTTCATTCCTTCGCATATTTCACTTTTCGAATGGCCATCCGCTCGCTACGGGGGCTCAAGAAAAGGAAACTAACCAGGTGCTAACCCAATCTAACCCAAGACATACCCAAAAACAAGAAAAAAGCAGTTTAGAAATATAACCTTAAAAAAAAATTTTAAACACCGACGGGGTTAATAACAGAACGGACGTCATTACAAAATACCATTTCCATAGAGAAAACTTCTCAATTCTGAATGGCGAGTACAATAAAAAAAAGCAACTTTTGCTACTCTGAAGAAAATTCCAGTCTTTTAATCTGGAACCTAGAAGTTCCTCTTTCTTCTTAAACAAATTTGAATAGGGGACCAGGTCGTTGAGGTTTTCTTGAGTAAGAAGATGCGGCACACAAGAAGACAAATCTGGTTCAAGTGTTGGCTTCAAATCCATATTCTCGCCTGAAAAACTTTCTTTGTTTACTCCGTCATCAAAACTTTAATTCTTGATTGGTGTCATGTTTTGTTGAGGTTCACGCTCACGTAATTCTCTATTGTGAGATATTGGTCTCAGTGCAGATAGTATATTAGGTTTTTTTCTTGCAGTATGTTTGGATTTAGAAGCTACACCACTTATATTTGTGAGACAAAAATAGCAATCGGTAATATAGTCTGATGGTTTCCTCCAAACCATAGGAATAGCAAAAGGCATATAGCGTTTACCTTTTATCCATGCTGCAAGAAGTCTGACACACGTAATACAGCAAGTAAGGGGAGCCCATAGTCAAAGAGTATATAACGTAAAGAGGAGACACCCGGCGAATTTCCTTTGATCTTTCGTCAGCCGTTTCAATGACCTCGTCCCTTTAACTCGGAGATATCGCGCGTTGCCGGATGTAACTTTTTATCAAGGCGGGCGATGTTGATGTCAATCAAACAAGATGGCGAATAATCGATTTCATCACAGTGGGTCGAAATAACGAAAATGATGACAAAATTTACTAAATATCTAATACTTTCTGCTAGGATAAATTTTATATCGAGTGATTTTCATTCAAATTCTCTGCATTTGTTTTAAACTTTTGCATTTTCTTAAAATCTCAGTGCTCAACTTATTTTAATTAAAAAATGTGATAAAATTCAGTTTTTTAATGTTTCCGGCGAATTTTTATTAAAATTTATTCAGGACGTCTAAAAGCTTTAATTAATCAAATAAGAATTTCCTTCAGTGTAAATTAAAAAGGTGAAATCAATATTTTTCGATTAATTTAAAGGAAAGTTTCATTCAAAACATAGAGGGGATAAACTCTTAATTAGTATATAAAACAACGAAAAAGTAAATTCTATTCTAACTTAAACGCACTTAAAAGCTTCATATTCACTTCCGCAAATTTCGCCTTTTTTTAAAGTTGTTGATTTTTCGCGCGAATGTAAGTTTTGGTCCATACTAATTGACGCGAAATTTCGTCGGCGAATATTTGCTAAAAAGTTCAAATAGTTTTAACTTTTTTGCGAATTTATGCTTTTAGTGGAATAAGTTTTATAGGTTAGGTCCAAGTACCGGATGATGTAAGCAGGTTAGTAATATATTTTTAAGTCTAGAATGGGCTCAATTAATCTCATTTCTGCAACTAAATTGCGAAAATCGCATTTTATTTCGTAGTTTTAGGATAATTACCAAAAGGACGCAAACGGAGCATAAAATAATAATATCTCCACCGAAAAAAATTATAATTAATATTATTATCCAATGGTCAAAGTATCTATTCTACAATTTAACTAATGAACCCAATGCCTGAAAAGAATAAACAAATAAATATAGCAAAGCAGTAGAGAAATTTTGAGGTTAATTCACAATTATGGTAGAATTCGTAAAAAAAATGAAATTTTTCGCCGCGAATAATTTTAAAGCTGAAAATGGCAGTTTATGTCAAAAAAGGCGAAATTCGCGAAAGTGAGTATGAAGCTTAATTATTAGAGTAGAATTTTCTGAATATTTAGTAATAAAATTAAAGCAATTAATGTTTTATCAGAAATTCGAGGATTTTTTGAGAAAAGCCATGGAAAATGCATGTATTGTAGGTAAGCAAAATTTTGCCGAGTGATTGTTTAATTATTCTATTAAATGAATTTATTACATATCATAATTAAAGTTTACACACCTAATTTCAATTACACAATATGAATTAAAAAACTAAACCAAACGTCTCCCTAATAAATCTTAACTTGACCGTTACGAGATATATTTAACTCACTGTGTTAGCTGATCGTCCTTGCTTGACGATTGTGTCCGATATAATCCGATAACATACGAGGCGCCCTTTAAGTCGGAGTTCTCATCTATCCCTCTCTAATTTGATTGCTCTGTCTTACTGTCCTCTCTTTACATTATATACTCTTTGCCATAGTCCTGATCACCTACTTTTCACTTAAAATAGTGCTCATAGCATTTTTTAAGGAAAGAAAGACCGTTTTTGATATTTAAATGTCAGTTCGTCGCAGATGTAGAAAAAAGAATTCGGGTGTTTTACACTTTTTCGTTACATTTTTATGGGTGATCAAATATTCGTGGTTAAGCCGGCCCCTCATATAGGGGGATAACTGAAGACTTGAATGCACACGCCTCGGGATACAGTTAAAACTCACTGTATATGGGGAAGCCTGTGGCGTGCACAATTATTAAGTCGTTGAGAATCTAGCGCTGCTTGATTTTGGCGGGCGCAGTTGCAGTTACACGGGGAAGAGTCACCGTGAGTGGTAAACAAGTCCGTGCAAGCTTCGATTTAGAACAGTGGTGTTAAATACCGCATTCAAATCTGCATCAAAATGTCTGATGATTTTCGCTAATTTTCCATTAGGTGTTATAGCCTAATATGGTGTGGGTATCGAACTTTTCTATTAGAGGACTAAGAGCTAACAATTCTAAATATGTGCCTTGGTCCATTTTTAAGTAATTGTGCCAGTCAGTAGGCTGAAGCCGTAATTTTGATAAAAAGTTCACGTTAGAATATTCACAACGTTTCAGCAACCATTCCTTCACCCATTTGGATCTATGTTTTTTGGTTTTTGTAGCATTTTGTTTTTTATTACCAAGCACGCCACCGCATGAATATAAGGTACGACATCGTACGCAAAACTGACGATTTTAGAAGTTGTGCGTGTGGGTTTGGACAGACTACAGGTTCAACTTGACGCAAGAGTGTGCACTTAAATCCGGGCATTCTTCTCTCTGTGTGAGTTATAATAGCTTGAAACGCACCACAGCGCAACACTGTTTAAAACGTCAACATATATGTTAATTCACCAAAGTATAGCCGACGACAACTGAAAGTGCTGAAACAACACGAAACCTTATATAGGAATGGGAACTGCTTGCAGGTCTTAACACGTCAAGAAGCACACTTTAATGTATTTGTACTTTCAAAAAATTATTGTTACACTATCCAAATAATGAAATAGCAATGCCTTGCACATGTTTTTTGTCACACTACTTATCTATGCATACATATTTTAAGTGCACAAGTAAATCTGCTGCAACATAAAAACTAAGGGTAATGGAGAAATTCTGAAAAAAATAGTTGTATTCAGCATGCAAAAGTATATAGGAATCAGACAGTTTTATTACTAAGTAACGCATATTAGTAGATGGCAAGTTAAAATTGTGTGAAATATTAGTTCTTCGCACTAGTGAGGAAAAGTAAAATGCTCCTTACTTAAATGACAAAATACACGAATGATAAATACTGACATAATACTAGCATAAAATGTATATATTCTGATTACTCCCATATAAAGTATTATGGATTCCCAACACAATGATATCAAACATTGTTAAAGTAATAGCTGTTAAACGGAGTGTTAAACAGAGATCACATATTTTAAGCCTTTGTAAATGTTTTTAAGCCTTTTATACTTATCTCCAATAAAGTGTGAAGATACACGTATCATCAGTTTTGCATTATTAGCATACAAAATATAATGAGGAATGTAATCTTAACTTCGAATCGATAGTACTACTATATGCACCATTCTATTAGTACAGTACAGTGTTAAGGGTAGAAAGGGAGGCGCAAATATCAATAAATTTAGGAACTGGGTGAGAATTCGGAATAGTGACTCAGACCCTATATTTGGAGCCCTATGATTGTTTTCAGGTATTATAAGCAGAAATTGAGGGTTAAACACCGAAACGAAACAAACTTCATGTCAGACAAATTAAACAGAGCCAATTTTGCTACCCCTAATCTCTTTGTGGGCCTAATTTTGCTGTCAGATCTGACAGAATACAATTCTCTTTGTTCTTGTGCAGCGACGTTTACGTATAAAGACCCCTTTATGAAATATTTTCTGTTTTTTAAATAATTAAAAATGGCGAAACGCTTCTCGAATTTTTTTACTTCTGGTGTGGTTTGGACTTATACTACGTATTTTGCTGAATGGCATTTGAGACTGTAAGAATTAGATTTTAGATATTTATGTTTACTCATCTACGATTATTATGGGGTTATATAAGAAATGAAATTTATTTTGGACTACACGAGAATAAAAATACTATTAAACACCAAATTAGGGAATAAATATATAATATAAACTACAAATAACCTGATTGGCCGCGCAACGATTCAGATAAATTAAAAAGAGGATACCCATTATGTATAAGGTAATGGCGGTTACTTTCAGCAACTACGCGAATATTACCAATAAAATTACGCTTTTTATGTTAATAATACATTTTAAAACGTTAAAAATACTTCGGTCCTAACGTATTATTTTATATTTATAAAATGAGCGGAAAAAAGCTTTACGGTACACTTTTTTTGGCACACCAT
>MU182041.1:174351-206082 GCA_016904865.1 Pissodes strobi
TATATAATGAGTAAATAATGAGTTTTTATTTCAGTTTCAGTGAGGTACTTTTCTACTATAAATATAGAAACCCAAAAACCCTGTCTGTTTTTTTGCCGATGTGGCAGTTTTAAATAAATTTTCTTCTAAAAATCTCACGAGATTATTATCTTGCGTTTCCGTGCTTACTTGTTTATTTCGTTCACTACAGCCAATACGTTTGTTTATTCCGTTTATTTAAAATCAAACTTTGGTATCCTATTTATTTATTTACTTTATAATCAGGATTCCGTTGTGTCTGTAAATACTGTTATTGTGTTGATAATTGTTTATGATTTTTACTTCTATGGGTTTAGGGATATGTTGAAAAAAAAAACTGTTCTCACTAATCGGAAATGATGCGTTTTTAAGAAATTTTACATTTAAGTAAAGGGTTTGTTTCGATTAAGAAGTGCCGATAGCAAACTGTTACTTTTTGTAAACACACATAAATACATAAATCGTTACTTGACTGGGTTTAAAGCAAAGTTATTTAATCGGTGTAAGTGGTAAAACATTGGAATATGCAAAATGGTTGAGTTTATTGCAGACAACATTACGCATAAACCCTTGATATTACGTTCACTATAGTGTTAGAAGCCATAAGCATTTGAATACATTTGTAAGTATTTTTTTGTCATCCTGTATACATATTTTCAAATGAATTCGCGTTTTATTAAATAAACACCGACCGGTGTCGGTCGTGCGGGTGGCAGTCAAGAACGATACCTGGTTTTGTCAAAAAAAGTGACGGGAAGGATAGTGAATCAAAGAACATTTTTCGTTTGTGTGATTAATTATCTAACATCAGAAATGAGGATTGTACCTTCTGCCCACTTTTCGCTGTGAAATAAAAAGGGAACTTACCGTAAGTAATACAATGTGATATCTTGTGGTTTTATCTTTGTTTTACGGGTGTTGATGGCCTTTGTCTATTTTTTTTTGTTTGCCGCCGCAACGTAATCGGGCTAATTATTATTATTACTAAATAATAAGATTACATCAATTCATTTATGGAAAATTCTTTATTTTAATATTAAAAAAAGCCAGAATACAAATATCAGAGTGAAGTATATTATTTTAAAGTTCTAAGCTCGACACAAGAGAATATTGGCCTGGATAAGTGATCTCGTATTTTATCTTATTTATAATTATTATGCTGAGAGTAAGGCTAATTTAAAATTTTTGGTTTCCTTGAATAAGAGCAATTGTTTTCAGCAGTTATTACACATTAAAACTCAAACAATTATTTCTTCTATATTAACTGAAATGCCACTAAGAAGTTTTACGGATTGAATAGAACTAATTTCGGTTATATTCATTAATTTACGTGTTAGTTTGGGTTATATTGCGCATTGCACAAACATTTAGTTAAATAAAGCAATAGTTATGGTTAAGTAGCATAACAGAGCATTATAATTTTTGTTTTCCCTCTTAAGAGAACCTGCAAGAATAAAGGAATTGCTGTCTCAGCTGATAAAGGCCATGAAGTCTACAAAAACGGCCCCGGAACAAGTCGATTTACCACTCTTTAAACCCGAAGTAACTGCCGCAAAAAAGTGGTTGGCTTGAATGGACTGATCAGCAGACCTTGGTTAGGGTAGGTCGGTTTTTAATGTGCGTTTCAAAGACGTGGTTTGAAATATGGTCGTCAGAAATAAAAACTTGGGAAGGATTTCACCGCGATTTTGCTGAAGCTTTTCCACCCAAAAGAAAACCAGAAAACTGGTCATGACATCGACAACTGCTTCACACGACAAAATATTGAAAAACGGAAAAAAGTTAATTTTTTTAGTACAGGTAAAGACATGATACTGGAAAAGCTTATGATTGATGGACAAGATTACCTTGGAATCATTGATACTGGAGCGGATATATCTCTTATAGCCAAACGCCATTTACCAAAATTCTTGCATAAAGTCTCCGCATGCAAACTAGTACTAAAAGGGATACTTGCCGGGAGCGTCAGTATCGATCAAGAGTTTAAGGCGATTTTAGAGATAACTAACGTTGTCACCGATCTGCTATTTCACGTAGTACCAGATGATGTTTTAGAACATGATGTCATAATCGGACAAAATTTGTACAGAGATCCTGAAATATCGACGATCACGGACCTAAGGGGAACACGTGTAGTCCGCAATAAAATTTTCCGCATTTTTCGTATCTCAGATGACACAAATACTTCAATGAATCCGATAAATGTACCAGACGAATATCGCCATGATCTTTTGAAGCTGCTTTCACGATTTCCTAAGTTGCTGCCTGTTAACGGATATTTACCTGAAGTAAATAACGCTAGACTACAAATTAAGTTAAAAGATGATTTTGTAGTCAATAGGAATCCTTATCGCTTGGCTGTTAGTGAAAGGAAGGCCGTACGGGAGATTGTTGATGAATTGATTTCCCACAACATTATTAGGAAAAGTGATTCGCCATTTGCTAGTCCAATCCTTCTAGTAAGGAAAAAGGACGGGTCATATCGAATGTGTGTGGACTATCGTGAGCTGAATGCACACACAATAAGAAATCGATTTCCACTTCCGCTCATAGAAGATCAGCTCGACCGACTTGGCTCAGGACGTATATTTACCTCATTAGATATGTTTTCGGGATTCCACCAGATACCCTTAGCGGAAGAAGATATCGAAAAAACGGCTTTTGTGGCGCCAGATGGACATTTTGAATATGTACGGATGTCATTCGGTTTTTTAGCAAGCTATAAACAAAACATTAGGTTCTCTGAAAGACAGCGTAGCTTTGGTGTACTTAGATATCTTGATTCCGTCCTAGAACGCTAAGGATGCACTCACTTCAGTTTGTTTTTGAGGCTCTTCAAAATCCCTGATTTACCTTAAATCTACAGAAGTGCCATTTTTTTCAAAATCAATTGCAATATTTGGGAAGAGAAATATCAGCTGACGGCATACGTCCAGGCGTTCGTAAAGTTGAAGCACTAGTTAATTCTTCCATTCCTACTACCGTTAATCAAGTAAGAAAATTCATGGGCCTTGCAAGATATTTTCACAAATACATACCCGAATTTGCAACACGTACAGCAAGTATCACAAAACTAACACGCTCTAATGAACCATTTACCTGGTTTGATCAGCAAGAGTGTGCCAGGAAATATATTATCGATTGTTTGTCTTTAAGGCCTCTTCTATCAATTTTTGACCATTCTTTGGCGACTGAGTTGCACACCGATGCCAGCTCCATTGGGTACGGGGCAATGTTAGTGCAAAAGCAAGAAGGGACAATTAGAGTTATCGGATATTTTAGCAAAAGAAGCAATAAGTGTGAAGAAAATTACCACTCGTACGAGTTGGAGACACTCGCCGTAGTCAATGCTTTAAAATACTTTCGTGTATACCTGTTGGGCATTCGCTTTACTTTAATTACCGATTTTAATGCCATAAAAGCCACTTCCACGAAAAAGGATATTCTTCCTCGTGTTCGTGAATTGGTGGTGTTATATGCAGGACTTCGATTTTTCTGTTGTTTACCGAAAAGGCAGTTCTCTTCCCCATGTTGACTTTTTAAGCCGAAACCCTGTAGTAGTACGTCGTTTGGATGCCAAAGATAACTGGCTCTATGTGGAACAAAGGGGTGATGCTGAAATTCGACAAATAATCGAAGACCCGAAAGAGGGTCGTTTGGATCAAAAACGATACTCATTAAAAGATGGAATACTCTATTATGCTGTCACAACGCCTGATGGTACACTCATGAAACCATTTGTTCCGAAGCAAAGTTGACTTAGACTGCTGCGAATTTTCCATGACGAACAATGCCACATCGGGATGGACAAAACTATCGAATCCATTTGCAAGCATTTTTGGTTCCCAAAACTGCGTTCATTTGTCAGAAAGTATATTAAACGCTGTTTGGTTTGTGCTATAAAGAAAACAAGATCTGGTCCCCTCCAAGGACTAATCACAAATGTAAACAAGCCTACTGTACCAATGCAAGTTTTACATGCAGACTGTCTTGGACCACTAAAAAAAACATCTGAAGGATACAAACACATCCTTGTCTTAATCGACGCATTTTCAAAGTATTGCTTATTGCAGCCGTTAAAGATATTAAAAGCTGATGAAACAAGACTTGCATTTCAAACATTTATTTCCTTATTACCAACTTTAAAAATCTAAGCCTCCCCCAATATTTGGATAGTCTTGGAGTGACGTATCATTACACAACTCCAGATGTCCATCGTTCTAATGGACAAGTAGAACGATACATGCGCAAAATCATGAATCTAATACGCGTGGAAACAAGTATTAAGTCAGATTGGTCAAAAGGTATCTGAAAAATACAGCTTGTTTTAAACTCAACAGTACAAAAGTCCACTCAAACTTCACCTCTAAGAGCTCTTATTGGGATAGACGGCTCAACCACTCTGATTCAGAATTTACTGAAGAATCTAAATAAGGACCTTCAACCGATTAGAAGTAGAGAGTTAGATCATAAAAGAATAAACGACCATCTTGATCAATCTAAAAATGCTTTGATCAATGCCAACCAAAAGCGTCATAATAGTATTAAGTTTGCCAAGGGAGACTTTGTCTTGATGCATAGAGATAACAAAATGCATCAAGGTAAATTAAATTACGAATTCCAAGGGCCTTTTGAAGTCATGGGTACTACTCCTGAGGGTCGCTACGAACTAAAAAGGGTTGGGAAAACCACCATTACCAAAGCTGCTAAGGAGCAGTTAAAAAGATGGCCGACTGACTGGTCTCTCTCAGTTGACATGACTGATCTGCTAGATGTATTAGATGATGATGACAACAATGATACAAGGTTAGTAATATTGTAATATTTAGGTATGGCACGTGTTAGAAATGTGTAGTGTTGAAAGCATGGACGCTTTGCACTGCTAATATTGTAGTGTTGAAAGAATGGGCGCTTTGCACTGGTATTTTGTTAGAAAGTGTAGTGATGAAAGCATGGACGCTTTGCACTGGTACTTATGAATAAGTGTTGAAAGCATGGACGATTTGCACTGGTGTTTATGAATAAGTGTTAAAAGCATGGACGCTTTGCACTGGTGTTTATAAATAAGTGTTGAAAGTATGGACGCTTTGCACTGATGTATATGAATGAGTGTTGAAAGCATGGACGCTTTACACTGTTGTTAATGTATATGTGTTGTGAGCATAGACGCTTTGTACTGTGGGTAATAAATAAGTAAATATTGAAGGCATGTGAGTTTCGCATTATTAGTAATGCATGAGTATTTGTTTTATACATTGTTGAGATTTTTTACTGTGCATAATATTTAAAGCTTGAATGTTATTCATTTTATTGGTGTATTAAAAGCGTGGCAGCTTGTGAACAAAGTTGATAACATAGGCGCTACAAGTAATAAGCGATTAGAGTTGAAAGTTGGGCTATTGGCGCGTTTACAGTTTTTTTTTGTTATTTACAGCATCAATGAGGAAGCCATTGTCGAAATCGAAGCCAATGCCATGTAACTTTTTGGAGAAAATAATGGACTTCGAGAGCGAAGTCCGTGTCAGAATTGGCCGTGTTAGAAACCATAAACATTTGAACAGATTTGTATTTTTTTGTTAGCCTGTAGACATATTTTGAAATGAAATAGCGTTTTATTAAATAAACACCGACCGGTATCGGTCGTGCGGGTGGCAGTCAAGAACGATACCTAGTTTTGTCAAAAAAAAGTGACGGGAAGGATAGTGAATCAAAGAACATTTTTCGTTTATGTGATTAATTATCTAACAATAGTTTCAGCAAATATTTAGTCGGTCCAGGGTAGGAAAAATACGTTGCAAGAATCCTTATTTTCGTTTGAAACCGTCATAAATATACAATCCTACTGTGGATTTTCCTAGATCAATTTTCGAATTTCAAATAAAATTGGTCACTGTCTAAAGTTTATTTATTACGCAGTGCAGTAATTATGATTTACTTGAAGAAACATAAAAAAATTGCTCATAAATATTTGGTGTAGAACCTGTAAAGCTCTAAAGAAAAGGAGCTCATTTGTATCTAATTCGCAAATGATTCATTGCAATGGATTCTTCAGACATCGTATGACACGTCCTTTATATTCGGTATTATTAGCAGTTCCATCACACTTAATGACTATATGTAAATTTAATGTCTTCGATGGAACGTTCTTTCTTTTAAAAAACCCTACGATTTTCCTTTTCACGGCTTCATAAACACGGTTTTTACAGATGTAAAGAAAAGTTGCGCCATGCATGTATTCACCATCGTCATGACTCTTTAAGCAAGCTATTATGCTCTAATATGATATCTCGTCTAGACTATCTTATTGTTATTTTATAAATAAGTAAGTTTACTGAATTGCACTTACCCGATTAATAACGATTTCTGTGTAAATTAAATGGTAGTTATACCTAATAATTAAGAAAAAAAATCAAAATTGTCAGTGTGCATCATAGCGTTCATATATTTTTGACAAGTATCTCATAACCAAAACGTGATGAAGCAGGTGGGACGCCAGGTTTCGAGTAATATTTCTTAGTACCCATCCAGAATTGTGTAACACGCATAAAATATCAGCCATAACGTCACCTGTCAGGATTTCGTCCACTTGGGATATATCATTTAAATGTTTCGGTTAAAATAGGGCATCCTCAAAAGAGATAATAATCGATTCCAAGCATCGGCCATATGAGAGGAATAGCAACATAGATTCTTCTATAAAGATTGGAAAATAGAGTTAGTTCCACTGAAGATAGCAATATGCCTTAGAAATTAATAACTAAAGTTAATATAGACCCGCTTTAACTGTCAAAACCATACGTGCCTGACACTTAATAATAATAAATGAAAACATGCAATTTTCTCGAAAGCCGACGAAAACAAAAGGAAATAATATATCTAAACATCATTAGACAAATAAACTACATTATACATTAGGTGACTCATATGACCTCTAAATTATTTGAAGCAGGTATTGCAACGAATTGGTTTAAAATAATAGACAAACTCGATGTTACATTTGTGTCGAACAAACTGTTAAGTTTGGGTTTGGTAAAAGAAAAGCTTGTGAGCATTTTCCTGAGTGACTAAAAAAGAGTTCAAACATTAAAATCTATGGAGATAATAGCTAGCAAATTGAACTGCAGAGCCTTTGAAATATGTTTCCGGAACCTAGTCGAACACCTTCTATCCAGAAAGGGAAAAAATCCGACCTGATGTTATTATCATATCATAAGTGCAATTTACATTATGTTTGCAAATAAAAATAAATATAAACTAAGCAAAGCTCCAGCATTTGTTTAGCTACAATACCTCAGTGCGGCATTCTACCTCCATTACACAAAAGGGATAATTTATTAAACAAATCAACAAAATACGATCTTACCCGGTCTGGAGTATAAGGTTCCTGGACCATGGAAACACACTAAATCTATTTATAAACATAAAAAAGTAATTCCCAAAAAAAACAAGGTAAAGATCCAAACGATAAGATATTGCTACTTCAAACAAAAGATTCACATTTTCGAATGTGCGTCTACTTTCTCCAAATGTTCTTCCACATCCAATTGTAACATATTTTAAACTGTTGGAAAATATAATGTAGAAATTGAAACTATTAAGACGACAAACCACAAATATTAAGAACTGTCGAATGGATTAAGACAGTCTCTTGCAGCCACCCTGAAGGCTTTCTTAACTAATGATCAAACGAATAAAATCTTTAAAAACGCCAATTTCATGACACGTCCTAGACAAATTAAAAAGTCAGGGCGCGTCAGTACCGATTATTCTCATGTGGTACTCGTACGCGCTATTTTCTGTGGCGCCACTGACAAGGAATGGTGGGTGATGGATTTTTTTAACTACGTTCTACTTGATTTTTTGTGTGAGCATTTCTGTTGCACCAAGGAGAGGCAAGCATGATACTTGTTAAATATAAGAAAATTTGTTTGTTATTGAACGATGTTATAACAGCTAGATCAGATTTTTTAATAAAAGAATGTATTTTTTTATTTGGTTATGAAATTACCATTTTTCATACAAAGCAGTTAAATATATATTTTGTCTACAAAGGAATCATTGAAAGAAGCATTAAGAAACGGTCGCCAGTAATTAAAACATTCATAGATAATGTCTATTCTGATTTCTGATCTGAACTATTCATATTTTGAATGTGCGCCGCTGGCCTGTATATTCTTTGCGTGTCACTACAGTCACGCCAAAATAGCACCCTCGCAAAAGCCCCGCTCTAAAAGCAAACTTTATAAAGTGTAAATACGTTTACGTAAACGTCTAATCTTTTAAGTGAAACTGCAAAACTTAAAGTGATTACACAGTCTTATTTTAGTTTCGGAGAGTTTCCGAGATTAGACGGTAAATTTTTTATTTTGACTAGCAACTGTGTCAGCGAATCGTGAACTAACACGATGTCAAGTTGTTTGCATAATATTGTTGTTAACGTGGCTAGTTAGTGGTTGTTGTAAAGTATAAACGTAAATAGCGATAATTGAAATATATTATTGCTAGCAGAGGCGGGATAATTTCATTGTAAATGTTTTTTGAAAGGCACAATGCTTTGTTAAAAAAATACACAAAAACCCTAGGTTGAGCAAAATAAGCAGATAAAGAAGGACTAACATGCAATTTTGATTGAACGTGCTTCTTAATAAAGTATAGAGGAGACAAACCAAGGACCAAGGACGAATATTAAAAAAAATGCAAAATTTTATTTTTTTAAAGAATTTAATATAATACATAACAAGCTAAATGATTTAAAATCCAATACATATTATAATGATAGTTTACGAACACTGAGTGTAAATTTATTCATAAGATGACAGCTGTATATTGCAAATGTAGAATTGAATAACAGGTATTAAGCCAAACGGATTTATTAAAGGATCTAATTTATTTTGTCTCCAAGTTTTTGGTCAGTATCGTTATCTTCGTCAGGGCTATAAATGATTTTTTATTACGCATGCATCATAATCAACGATAATCGCACGCTGCAGCGTGCTTAAAATGATGTTTATGATGCGCCTACTTTTTTAAAAGTTGCAATAGAAACATTTGATCATGTCAAATGTGACAGATTAATATTAAGTTTAATATTTAAAAAAATTTTGAGATTATAATGCATTCGTAATAAAAAATAGCGTATGATATACGTGTATAAGAGGCCTTTAAAGCCCTTGTGACTTACAAAACACTCCTCTGCGCGTCGTGTTTTGAAATATGTTGCGCGTGCTTTAAAGGCCCTCTTAGACACTTATATCATAATATGCTATTATATAATAATGTATAATATATATCAATGTTGTGGTAACATATCATTAAAACTAGATACATTTAAATTTGGGATCCATAATATTTAAAAAAAAAATGCTAAAAGTTAATAAAATAGTAGAATATCTAGAGGTCTATTTAAAAATGTCAAAGTCAGTCTACTTTATTTCAAAATAAATAATTTACAATGTACAAGAATACTTGATATTTGATGTTGTTAATTTAATATTAATGGTAAAGTGTATTGGTATATAATTATCTGTGATTTAGTGACAATATGTAAGAATATATAGAGGTTAAATAACCAATTTAAGTTTTCTTATTTATAGAATTTGTTTTATTGATTTTAACCATTTCTAAAAATAATATTTTTTTCTTTATGGAGAATATTAATTTCATTGAAGTTTGATATGTGGCCAGTAATCTATGTGTGTTCGAATAATGAAGAAGTATTTTTTTGAAGTCTGATGTCACTTTTATGTCCAGAAATTTTGTTTTTCGATTTTGTGTTGTTTGTCTAATATACATTCTATCACAATTAATACATGGTATCGAGTATACTAAATTTGAGTAATTTAAATTAAGTTTTATCTTTTAATTTTGAATATGAATCACCAGTCGATTTATTCTTTAAGGCTTTTTTACAGGTTCATTTCTAAAAATGTTTATCATTTTCGTAGTGACTTCCTTGATATATGGAAAAGAAGCATAAGAAACATATGGATTATCATTATTTAGGTTTTTTTAATATTATTGCTGATTATATTCGTATCGATTCTAATGTTAAAGAGTAATTTGTTTAAAGAATTTGATGGATAGCAATAATATTCAAGAATGTTTTGAAGTTTCTGTAAATTTTTAGTCATTGCTGAATATGTAATGGATCATTTATTGGATCAATATTTAGAAAATTTAACTTTTCAACCAAATTTTATTAAAAAATTTGTGGATGATATTATTTGCTCTATTCCTAGTGATCAAATAAATGAAGCGCACTTAGTTTTTAATAATTACCATCCAAAATTACAATTCACGATTGAAAAAAAGTCAACAATCAAATACCTTTTGTAGATAATATGATAATTAAACAAAAAAAATATTCTAATTACCGATTGGTATTTAAAACCTGTCCACTCAAACAGATATTTAAATTATTTTTATTATGCTAGTAATAAAATGAAAAATAATTTAGTTTTAGCTTCAAAAAATAGAATAATAAACTTTGTATATCCTTCTTTCCTAGATAAAAATTTACACAATCTTAAAAACATCCTTGTAGATTACTGCTAGTCATTAAATTTTCTAAACAAATTACTTTTAAACATTAGAATTAATAATAATATCATCAACAATAATATTAATGATAACACAAATAATGGTATCACTCCGAAAATTATTACAACTTTTAGAAATGAACCTGTAAAATTAACCTTAAAAAGAAGTATATTGGACAAACATCAAAAAATCTAAAAAATAGAATTTCTGGACATAAAAGTGATATCAGACTTAAAAAAAACACTTCTGCTTTATCTGAACACACATACATTGCTGGTCACATACCAAACCTCAATGAAATGAAAATTCTTCATAAAGAAAAAAAAAAAATAAAAGGTTATTTTTAGAAACGGTTGGAAGCAATAAAACAAATTCCATGAATAAAAGAACTGAAATTGATAATTTAAGATCTATTTATTCTTATATATTGTCACTAAATCACAGATAATTATATACCAATTCACCTTACCATTATTATTACATTGACATCAGATATCAAGTATTTTTTTAATACCTTGTGAATTATTTATTTTCAAACAAAGCAGATTGACTTTAACATTTTGATATAAATCTATAGGATATTATAATATTTTAACAATTCCTAGCACATTTTTTTTTTAATGTGATGAGTCACAAATGTAATGTTAGTTTTGATTCTAAGTTACTATGTTATATATTATACATTATTACGATACTGACCGAAAGCTTGGAGACAAAACTTTATATCTTTTAATAAATCCGTTTAGCTGAATACCAGTTATTCATTTCTACATCTGAGTGTAAATAAAAAAAATCGAAGAAATATTCAAAAACTAGCTGAATACGCATAAAAGAAATAAAGGTCAAAATAGTATGTTTCAGAAGGGAAACAGTTCACAAAAGTAAATAGATAGGGATAGGAATACTTACAGAGTAGGACAGTTATTTGAAATGCGATTACAATCAAAAGGATCGTTTACAAAGAAGAAAAGATAATCACTAAGAACTCTCTCTTTTCATATATTTTTATGTAAAAAAGCTTATTTCAACAGCACATATTTTGTAATGGGTGCATATTTTAACCTAGCTCTTACCGACTTCGACGTATACTTACATATTCAGATCTCCAGTATTTTAACCACTCAAAATGGAAAATATTTCTTCTAGCGTTTGTTGTTCTGCATTTCTTGAAATAATGATTTTCACTTATTGGTATAACCTACATGGATTTTTGGATTTTTCAAAACTATTAATAATTAATTAAGATAGTCGATCCAACCAGTGAAACATGCTATTTTTCCAAACTCTTTGACGTTAATCTGGTCTGACAACCTCCTGGCAGTCTTGTAATCACTTATTAGTATTTTAGAAAAAATCAAGAAAACCTAAAATTTTAAAGAATGATCATAGATCTCACGATTTATCATGAGATCTTACGAATTTAGAATCAGATTCGCGATATAACGATAAACAATTTACAACTTACGGTATTTTTAATTTCCGAAGTCCTTCCACTTTCACGCTACTGCTTAAAATACCAAAACAAATATTGAACCTATATCAATAGGTTAGCCCGTCTTGATGTTTTTTGGTGAGCACTGACTTGGATACTTTCTTGGTTTTATTGAATTTCAGCAAAACTAATGAGATAACATCAAACATTTAAAGAGTATGAAAAAAAACTAAACGTTACATGCGGTTCACAATCGTAAAGCAAACTGAAAGGACAGAAATTATTTTTAGATATTTACAACTTTACAAACTACAAATGAGATAAAATAGAAAATACAAAAAGAGCAAAATAATCGTGTTTTTACCCCAACCCAGTTTTTGTTGTTGTTTAATGAAATCATAAAGAATTTTAAATTCTCTTGGTATAGTGAAAAGTTAAGGGGGAATTTAATAAGTATTTAAAGGAGGGCGATTCACAATGAGAGATTTTTTTTTAAATGGCACAACCTTTGATGCCTCATAAAAATTACTTAAAATATACTTAGCCGCTTTATTTTTAGTGATTTAAAAAATATATGTTCTTCATTATTGGCGGACCAAAGCTTGTTCCACATTGAACGAATTTCCAGAATGAGACAAGCAATATTTTTATAAGCTTGTAAAAATTAAAATAACGTGGAACATAAAAATTATAATTATTTTTTCTATTTTATATCTACATTTAATGTATAAAACTAAAGCTCTAATTCTCTATTGCATTAACTAGTACTTAGTAACATATAAGATTTGAGAATCTGTATCACCTTTGCTACCAAACTTTCCGGCAAAAAATAATACTAAGGATTCTAAAAAAGGTAGTATTTCTAACGTCTCTAACGAATATCAAGTTGACCAACATTTATATTAAATTGTAAAAAATTCTGTTTTCCTTTCCTTCAAGATACCCGTGGCTTAGGAATAAAATAAAATTTGTCTCCTATCTTATTTGCCCTTTCAACAACCTCACATTCTTCTTTTCAACAGTTATATTTTTCCAAGATATTTGTTTCAAATCTAATGTAAAAAATCTTCTACGTTAAGTTTTTGTCTTCAAAACCTTTAAATAAATTAGGGTATACATTGTAAACTAGAATTTCGATATTATTATTTTCGCTACGCGATACACTTAAACATTTTTTGGTATTTATCGATTTGAGTCTAGTCTAAATATATTTTTAAGGATGCCCGTAGGAATAAAGCTTTGGAAAATAAATTAGGGATTTTTTAAAAAACGCCATAGTGCAACAATAATGTCAATAATAATATTATTTTTTTAAAAAGTACTTTGCCCACTTTTTGGTGGTTTTTTATGTTCGTTAAAAATGTTTTGTTTAATTAAGTTGGATTGATCGTCGTATTGTCTCCTACTCCAGTCTCTAGGTTTTGATATGTTGTTTGATTCTCGTTATTTGTCTCTTCCAGAAGTTCGTTCTGCTTACTAGTAGTTAGGCGCTCTGTTATATCTTCTAATCTTATTACCTTGTCGAGACCTACAGATATAATATAACCCGCAATAACGTAAATCGATAGGGCTTGGCCATCAATAATCAAATATTAAAAAAGCACGCTTATGTTCTTCAGAGAATGAATTTCTGAGAGCATTAAAACAGTAATGAGAGAATAGTAACACCATTTTCTTTTGCTATGTTAATTACTTAGACAGGAATGTGACTTTCATGATTATTAAATAACAAAAAACGATGGTTTTTCTTAGCTAGAATTGAAATATTTAATGATTCATTACATCTGGAAGTATTCCAGCCTGACTTAGAATCCCAGCCCAGAGTTCCGAGCGGCGCTTCTCGGGTCATTTTGCCACTAAAATTTATATGGGGAAATAATATAACAGAGGGCTTCTATCGTGATATGTTGTAACAAGGACTTGGCGCTTACTCTACTGGCTCTGAGGCTTTTTTAGCTTATTTGGTGGCAACACATCTAGTTGATTTTAATACCGTTTTCGCGGTTTTGTCTATTTTGAAAATGCGTGTCCCACTAAAGGATTTGTCGGTATGTCCGAAAAAATATATTGTGTATGCAAATGTATTTGGCCACATTTGGTAAACATTTTTTTAGAAATTATTTTTACTTAATATGCAGGTTTAATTTTTTTTTGAAATATATTTATTTTTTAAAAGCCTAAAAACTCACTAGTCTCATACCTGCATAATATTGCAGCTAACGTGACAATTTTGTTAATAAGAATTATTATTAATCGAGAATTCTCAGAAAATATTATATTAGAAAAGTCGATTCCTTGACAAGAATTTATATCAAAAGGTCTACTAGAGGACATTTGGATGACGGTAATGTCCTTTATACAGGGTGAACGAATTGAATTTAAAGTTTTCACCATTTCGAGTTTTGACACGACTCGTCACGACTTAATATTTTACTACTGAGAAATCTAATAAACTGGAGCAATCAGTCTTTCGTACATTAAAGAGGGAGATAGGCGGAGACCAAACGCAGAAATTGCGTTGATCCGATTGAAATTAAGGAATTGGTAATTTTTTGATTTTCGGTTTGAAAAATCTACCTGAGGCCAGCGTATGTTTCAATAAAAAAAAATCCAGTTCGACACCTTCGATTAGATCAAAGCAATTTTTTGGGTATGGTCTGCGTATATCTCCCTCTTTAATTTACGACAGTTTGTTTGCTCCAGTTTATTGGACTTATCAGTAATAAAATATTAAGTGGCGACGTATCGTGTCAAAACTCGAAATGGAAAAAAGTTCAAATTGGACTAGCTCACCATGTATAAAAGGCATTATCATCATCAAAGTGACTCTTTGGCGTAGATTTTCTAAAAATGTACTTGCTGGCAAAAAACCTGGATTTCTTCTCGCATAGCTATTTGCAAGAACTCAATCAGGAATCAAGATTCCTAAACTTCCTGGTATCTGCTATAAGAATGTCCAGTAACAATTCCGATCACCCATTCCAGAACATCGAGGTTAAATTGAAACTGGCAGAAAGTCGCAAAGAAAATTTCAAAGATTTCAATACTGCAATTTCTAATATTTTAACATGACTCTTATTTAAAATATGAAGATGTATACATAATTGCCTGAAATTTCATTGGAAACCGTTGAAAGCTGTAAAAATGGGAAAATGTGAACATCGCAGATTCTGGTGGATTTTAATGTGGATTTCGAGATAAAATGTCGCATTCAGCATACCGATGCATACAGTTTGTGGTAAGTCGATATTTTTGCCTGAAATCTCATTTAAAATGATTTGAAGGTGGGAAGTTGGGCCAGGGTCTGAGAATTTGGACAGTTTTCAAGCGATAGCAGCGGTTTCTGAAATAAAATTTTACTTTAAACATCGAAGTTGTGGCAAGTAATTTTAAAATATAGAACACAAAACATACTTTTTTTCATAACCTTAATCTCGCATTGTTGAAGCTTTCGTTTCTGTCTGTGGTATTTATAATTATTTAAAATTTTCAGATTCTTTCAAGACCGATATTATCCATTTCATACATCAGAAAACTTATGAGGTGCAGGCATGCATTTTGGAGATGTAGGTACTGTTATGAATGATGGTTATTTAATGAACTAATGAGTATAAGCTCAATTAGTGGCCTGTCTTTTAGGGTAAAATAAATTTATTAGTCTCCACTTTTTGACACTGTTCTCTTTAAAATGGTGATTAAAAATTATTAATCTTTGACATTTCCTAAACGAATAATTTTTAGGGTTTATTTATCGATATTGCACCTTTATACTTTTTTTCCTGAGAATTAAGAGCCTCTACTAGTCTCCACAAAAAAAGTCATTATATAGAACTTGACTGTTTTCGTTAAAAGCAACGAATGCTGTCAAAGCCGAGACAACAAATTAGGTTAATGAATATTTTAAGTTTAAAGTAAAAAATATAAAAGCAAGCTTATTACGGTGGCTTTGAACAAATCGTGGGAAAATTTAGTGTTGCACCGCGATTCATAAGAAGATGATGGACTGATTAAAATATAATAAGTAAAGCATGGTATTTTTAAACCAATTACACATCGATTTACTTTGTGTATTTAAAAAACTATAGAAATAATTGAAATATTAAAAAAATCTTCTTTGGATCGTTGTATATCCTTTAAAACTCTAAATTCAGGTGCAATGACATACGTCAGAGCAAGGAAGATGTATCGTCCATCAGCCTTGGTATCATTAATTGTTTTCATTTTAGAGACCAATAAAAAAAACTTTCTAAACATGATTGTTATTACTGGCTAAGCGAGGTCAATACTCAACAGACGTTCATTCCACCCCAGAAGAGTACGATCCTGATTTTCGATATCAGCTAAAAAAGTTTGTCAAAAAAATATTATAAAACTGACCTTTAAGTTCAATTTGACAATGGTACTGTGCTGTACATCGGTGGTAGATACATATTCTGTTGATAGACAGCCAACCTTATCTCCAAGGAGTATAAAAGTTGCGAAAAACATGAACGCGATTTTATCAGATGATCAGTTCATAAATATTACCAATTTTCCATATAGGTACATTTGACTATTTTGCAAGAGAAGATGAAGATGGTTCGGTAGATGAAGCCAGTTTAGAAGGCAAAACAGAGCTGGAAGCTGGAAGATTCCAACTATGAATTTGAGCAAATTATTTAATCCGGAATTGTAACGAGAAAGAAGAAACGAAAAAATAATGAAGACAAAAAATATCAATGAAAGAGAATTGAAAACCAGTTAAAAAGAATAAAATGTGATTCGTATCTTGGTTTCACTAAAAGAAAAAAATAAAAATGGAAAAACGATATACAGCGCGAAAATAGGAAGATCAAGGAAAGATGTAATGGCAGACATTATGAAAAAATTAAAGTTTATTTATGCACCATGTAACTGAAGTATAGAAATATTTTCTAGGTTCTGGATATCCACGAATTGAGACAAGAAAAAGGTATTTGTGGTTGATCAAGTTAAAAAATGTGAACTAAAATCTCAGACATTCTTATATTATTTCAACATTGTAGAACGTTCATAAAGGGTGTGCAATAGGATATTCTTCAATACGCGAAGCTTAGATGAATGGGGTGTTCCTCCTGGTGCAAAGATGGAAATTACGGGATTACATAATCAAGAAAAAACAAACTAATTATAAGAAAAACAAAAATGATAAATGAGCAGAACACTAGATCAAGTGAAAGAAAAAAATGCGTTACAAAATGTCCTATTCAACTTGATGCAAAAACCTTCATTACAATATTTTCAAAAACTATGCAGATACCAAATACCAATGGCATTCCTCTATTGGATCTGGATCGTCAAAAGTTAATAATATCAAGACCTTAAAATACACCTTCTATGAAATAGTGTACTACAAAACTGATTTTGACTTAGAATACTGTTTGAAACACCCTGTATAAGTAATAACAACCAATTATCACATCACAAGTACTTTTGAAAATATGCAATTATGTATCGTAATACGAGTATATTTGCAGAATATCTAATAATACAACAATAAAGCAATGAAAATATAAATTTATATTAAAAAAATAAAATAACAAGTCGCAAGATATATTGAGAGTGTGAAATATAGAAATACAGATGTTGTGACCAGAATAATTCTCAATATCAGTAAACGTTTACAGATTGGAATTTGTCACTTAGTCATGACCCAAGGCTACAGAATACTTAAGTAAACAACCTATATATTCATGCGTACGTTTTACTCAGCTGCTGCAATGTTCTGAAGCATAGAGTTTTTGGCAAATTAAGCAATAATTACAAATTTTATGAAATTATTCTAGATTGATTCTAGAAAACTTGACTAATGTATCAGCATAATTTGTATTAGCAACCTACCCAAAACAACTTAGAAAAACACGAATAGTATTTTTACAACGGCAAACTTGGCTGTAATATCTTGTATTTGCTCTAAATTACCCGAAATATCGAAATATAAACAATATTCGAATGGTAGGTGCCAACTATAATAGATCGTGAAAATGATTAAATATTAATCCGAATGTAAACATCATGCCTCACTGATTAAATCGCTTGAAACTCAGAAAAAAACGATTTCCATATTAAACTCAGTAAAGGAACATTGCCTATCTAATCCTTCAGCTTCACGAAACTCAAACAGAAGCCTGTCTCTACATTAGGTTTAGTAGTTCCACTTAAAATATTAGAAGTTTACATAAGCACATGTATACCTTTGATACCAAAGTTATTAAGATATGAACCATATTCCTTTATTTTTTAAATTACTTTGATAAAGCGAGGCTTCATGTTTGAAGGGGATGCATGTTTTCTTGATATGATCTCTCGAAACCCGGGAGATGTCAGATATATCGGAGGTATGTTCGAAATTCTCCAAGTAATACAACATAGTTTTATAGCAACTTTCATATTATCGAATATACTAATTTTAGATAGTACTAAAAAGTGATAAGCTATCATTCATTATCGCGTTAAAATAAGTATATCAAGAAAATTACTTAGATATTTAATATCTAGAAATTTTACTAAGCTTATATTGTTACTTTTATTACCTAGCAAACTCGATTTATATAAGCGATAAAAGGGGTAAGCTAACCTAAAGATGCAATATACTGTTTCAGAAACTCTTGTCATACTTTAAATATTACCTGTTGCTTGTGACATATGTACCAAGTCTAGATTTACCATATCAGAACAGTGTATCAAGCGCCTCAAAAGTAAAACATCAAATGAGGGGTTCAAAGCTGAAGTGGACCAAGTCCTTAAAAACTAAATTTAAGTAAATACGGTTAATAGTTTTATGCAAATTATTAATTCTAGTATAATTTATTTTACGTTTTTTAAGTGGGATACTTTTATTCTATTTCTAACTTAAATATCTTTATTATTTGTTGGCACTCGAAAAAATATCTTGCCTTTGTCCAACGTGATTTTTTCGATTATGTTGGACTTGGTTTACATTTCCAGTGAACATTTTGTTATAGTTGAGATAGGAAAAGAAACAAAATGCAGCAAATAGTTTTATTTAATAAACACGACTTTATCTTATTTAAATATTAAATTGTTTAATCATAAATAAATTCATCATCTGCAATGTCGGTTATTCGTGGTGCTGCTCTAGTGGCAGAGCAGTGGTAAATTTTTAAAGTAATTGTGATAAACAGGAGGAATGTAAGGCAAAAGGTCAGTCATGTCCTCTTTTTTAGCTTTAGATATCGGGCGTCTTGAAACGTAAAGGCATTCTTGTTGAACATGACTTAATGACAACAATTTCCGTCCTGGATCACTGGTTTTCTTTAGATCTAAAACCCGAAATGGTAAGAGTTCAACTCTTCCCCTCTTTCAAATCGAAGCCAGCGCATTTTTAGCCAATTGCAAGGAACGTTGTCACCGTCTTTCTTTCTATTAGTAATAGAATCTTCTAAAGCAGCAGTACCTATAAATTCATCACGTTCCATTTTAATTATTTTATAGTGGGGTCTCTTTTACTTTGAGTTTTTGATAATATTATACCAGTTCTCTGGAACAAAGATATTCTGATGTTTCTTGCTTGATGATTCTATAACCCCAAACTCAGAGTCGTTGGGCAAAAAGGAATGACCGGATACTAAAAATTTTAGAGCAATTGTTTCCACAGCCATATCAGGGTCCTGTGCAAGTTTTAGAAGCGTAAGGGACATTTTAATATTCCTGTTTTGTCATGAACAAGAATCACAAAAAAGGATCATGCTCTTATTATGGGTGGAAGCATTTTCTTTGAGATATTTGCGAATACAAGAAGCCAGGTCCTGAGATTTCCTGCCGCCTTCTGTTTCGTTTAAATTTATGCACGTCAAACGATTGACAACGGTTAAATGGACTTGGTTCACTTTTACACTGAATGTTTTGAGAGTATATTCACAGTAAGAATAAGATGGCTCCAACTGTTAATACGAATATTAAATATGGACTTGGTTCATTCTTACAGTATATAACTAAAATTTTCCGATTTATGGACTTGGTCCACTTCAGCTTTGAACCCCTCAAATAATGTTCAGTCCAAATGTGTAGATAATTATACTTTCCACACATATTTCGCTAATGACTTTTTGTTATTTGAATTTATAATAAGTTCAGGGATAGGCAAAAAGCTTAAATTTGCTAAAATAATAATAGTTTGATGTTTCTTAACCACTTTGGCATTACTTTCCTATTTTAAAACATAAATTGGAAATCTGGTATTATGTAGGCATACATGATAAAGATATCATCATAATATGTTGGTCACATTATATGACATAATACTACTTCTCAACGATAAAATTCATATTTTCATCTCGTTATAAGATTTGGGTCACCTCTTTTGATAATGCTCTTTTTTTCATTGCTCTCCGGAATGGGGAAAGGGGGTAACATATGTGCCTGCCTTAAATAATTATAAATATTTAATATTAAGTGAGTTTCAGGAGCCTGAACTCCAATTTTGTTTCGAGAACATGCTTTATGTTAATATTAAACTAACCTGGGATTTTTGCTTGTGTGATCTCATGAATCATTAATTTTAAATGTGCTTGTCTTAAGTGAATGTAGCGGATAATAATTTCAAGGTATTCTATATTTATTTGTGAACTAAATTTATGTCTTGGTTTCCATGGTTTGCATGCTGTCAAGGTCATTTAGTAATTCAAAATATTCCTCCACATAGTATACTTGAATTTTTCTCAACTTTCCTAGAAGAGACCGTTTTAAAGTGTTAAGCCAGGCGTCGACTACAGTCGAAACGAATCGAATCGAGGCGCGTCTAAAATCAACCATGAAAACATAGTCGCTATAATTAACCTGACCTTATTTTGTAATTGGCACTTTGTGTCAGAAAATATTTATGGTCTTACACTATTTTAAAATGCCGTATTTTTCCGGTTTTAATTATTTTTTTCTAATGCAGTATTAATTTTTTAATTAAATTTATCTGTGTCTGACATTTCAGGAATCGCGTCAATTCATATCTTGATTTGAGGTTTTGCTTTACTCCTGTTTTAAATAGTGCATTTTGGCCACCCTGTGGCTTTAGTAGTGTGTGCTCCAAACTAGGATGGTGTTGGTTTTGGGTTTATTAATATTTATTTTTGGGACCGATTGTGTTGGATTAATAGTAGAGGTTACATATACGATAAAGAAAATGCCTATCAGTGTCCCAGTGCAGACTAGTTAAATGAGAAAACATTTAAAAGGACATGAGGTGTTTGGATCTCGTACGTCATCATACTTCGTGGAGCAGGCTGTCTGAAAAACGTGGTCTGATTTTTTATTAGCTCTATTGAATATGCCTGGTGTGAGTTGGGCGAAGCCTTAGCACGTAGTTAGTCAGTACGGGAGCTAATTGGGAAGTATGTTTATAGTGAAAAAATAAAAAAAATAATTAAGTTCCTGTCGTCTTTTTGGACAGGGAGCTTATTTAAGTTAGATGGAATTTGTCTGGTCAATATCTTAAAAGAAGACTGGCTAGTTTAAAGTTTGGAATAAAGCTTCCGATGCAGTTTACGCGTAACTTTATTTATCACCTCAATCGATGGAAATCGAACAAGGCTTACGCTCCAAAAGCCAGCCATTGCGAGTGTAGGTCTCGCGGTGGAAAAGTGTTGTGAAATGCTCTGGTGAAGACCTTCTGTCAGACCAGTTTTGAGTCTGAGGCCGTACCTTGTACCATGTATCTTTAGTGTATTATTAATTTGGTGTCTGCACCTATTCCGTAAAAGGGATTTTTCACTGTCTTTATCAGAGGTTTTCTTTTATCAATGTTTTGAGGCTGTTTTAGTTGATTTTAGCAGATTTTTAAAACCCTTCATAGGGTTTTTTCCACGTGAAGAGTCGTTCTTTGACCTCTCGTGTTTGTCGGATGTGTAGGAGTGGAAGAGACTGTCTTCCAGCCGCAGTCTGTTATGTTATATCGTGTGTGTACGTTTTCTTATGGGAGTCTCTTGAAAAGCCACCGAAGAGTTCCTGTTGATTAGTCAAGCAGAACGAATCATGAAGTCAGATAAGCAAATTTTACTTTTTACTTTAATTGCTTGTTGATCCATACTGCTATATAGATAACATCTAGCCCTTTATTTTATTCCTGAACTCATTTAATTCTTTCCAAAGTAAGATAAACATCGGCGTTTTACACTAGTTGTTTTGATCTGAGCAATGAATAAAGAATAGGAAGGAAGGAGCAAAATACATATTGACATTAGACCGGATTGGTTCTTGCATATGGCGACCCAGATTACCAGTGGCGTCTCCTAAAACGATTGCACAACAAAAAAATAAATACTTATACTATATATTTATATAGTTTTGTTGTTTATTACTTACTGGTACAGTGACCTCAAAAAAAGTTATAATTTATAAATTTTGCCAACATGTATTTAAAAATACATGCGCTTTTTGCGGATCTTTTAAATGTTTTAACTTTGCTAGTACTTTAGGTATATTCGAAATATAAAAATTAAATTCCTTAGGATAAATTTCAGATGTGTAAACTTCATTTTATTAGCTAAATACCTATATAAAGAAATCTTGGGAAAATACCAAGAAAAGATGGTGTGTGAACAATTTTGTTTTAGCTATAATATGCTCTATGTTTTCCCATTAATTTTTTGGAAAATTATACCTGTTTTCTAGGTTAACAGGTAAGGTGAAGTTTTAAATAAAAAACATCACCAATTGACAATTGTTCTAAATTACATGAATGATTATTACATGATGGTTACGAGCTTTGTAAAAAAGCAGCACTTATCCGGAAAAGAAACGGAACTTTCTGTTTTTTTTTTATAATTTTTATATCTAAATGTTAATGTAAACATATAAGTTTAGGCACCTGAAATTTACATACAAAAGTTTAATTTTCATATTTGAAATGGAAAAGGATCAAACATAATGTTAAAAATATTATCCGTTAAATCCTATAGATTGCCTTTAAAATAACACTAAAATATCTAATAAATTAGTGGGCCTTATGATATTTTGTAAAATTGTCTATAAATTGATGTCATTTACAATTTTTTTTTTGGGTATTTTCTTGCCAGTAATGCTTTTTTAGTACTTAAACGACTGAGTAAATAAAATGAAAACGAATTTTTGCAAATTTGGGACTGGATTCGTTTTAAATAAGGACAGTATAGTATATATGCTCATTCACTCATTCTTACGATATGTTTGGGTGCTTCCTACGTTTTGATGATATTTCTTGTGTTTAAAGCTATTTTTTGCGATTTACTTTCATTTGGAACATTGTTTATTTCTTTAGTAATATTATTGGAGATATTGCGTTAATTCATATAGTGTTTAATTAGATATTTAGTGGTAAAGGTGTGTATTTTGAATTAAAGAAGCAAAGTAAACATGGTTAGTTGTGCAACTTGTGGCCCTTCTAAAACTCCAGCAAATTCAGAACTTGGGATAACATTTCATCGGTAAGTAGGTACCTACTTTACCCCCTTATTTTTCTGGTTTTTACCATTTAATAAAGCAAAATAATTATAAATTATCTAATTGTTAACAAACAGGTGACAGATCTAATTAGAGGCGTACCTACCCGTAAAAAATATATCATTAAAAATCAATTTTTGCAACAACATTTGACAGTGCTAAAAGTAATAAATACTTTTCTTTTATACTTGACATGTTAAAGTTTATACTGCCAATAAACTCCTAAAATTAGTTATTTGAATATATTTGGGCATTTCAAATGCAAAAATAAGCAAAATATGGTTAGATAATAGTGGGGTAGTTTTTAAGTGTGCTTCTTATTAAAAAAAATATGTACTACCTAATTTTATTGAAGAAGCACCCTTCAAAACTAACGCACTATTCTCTAACCATATTTTGCTTATTTTTGCATTTCAAATGCCAAAATATATTCAAATAACTAATTTTAGCAGTTTATTGGCAGTATAAACTTTAACATGTCAAGTATAAAAGACAAGTATTATTTTTAGCACTGTCCAATATTCTAGCAAAAATGTATTTTTAATGCTATATTTTTTACGGGTACGCTCATGATTAGGTCTGTCACCTATTTGTTGACAATTAGACAATTTATAATTTTGCTTAATTAAATGGTAAAAAACAGAAAAATACGGGGTAAAATACCTACTTACCGATGAAATGTTATTCCAAGTTCTGAATTTGTTGGAGTTTTCGAAAGATCACAAGCTGCACAAGTAACCATGTTTACTTTGCTTCTTTAGTCCAAAATACACACTTTTACCACTAAATATCTATATAAACACTATATGAACAAACGCATTATCTACAATAATATTACTAAACAAATAAACAATGTTTCAAATCAGAGTAAATGGCAAAAAATAGCTTTTAACACAAGAAATACTATCAAAACGTAGGAAGCACCCAAACATAACGTCAGAATGTGTCCTATTATGGTTCCTCCGCAGCCTCCTCGATACCACAGGAGTTCGTCGCACGTATTAAGTGTCAAACGGCGCATAAGCTCCTTCCTTTCTATTCTTTATTCTTTGGATCTGAGTTCTCTATTTATTACGTTAACACTAATTTAATTCTGCGTTAACCTGGGAAATAAGTATGGCTGATTTGTCGCGTAGGAGCTTGTACAGCTTTTTGGACAGGTCACTTATCTAAAAAGCTATCTAGGATGTCTAAAATACTGTTTAAGTAGTCCAAGTCGCCGAAAACATCCTGGTTTGCACTCACATGCTACCTCCTCCGCGGCGGAGTTCGTAGAATGAATTACCTATCCCTACTTCAAGGTAATTCCAAAGTTTTTCGTCCTAATGAAAATTTTCTGTTTCAATAACGTTTAGAGTATACTATTTTAAATTTCGTGGGTGTTCTCGCTTTTTAGCTTATTGTAATCACAATATTACTAGTTGATAAAATTTCTTAGTAGGCTCAGACATGTTAACGGAACGTGATCATATTTTGGGTTTAGTAACGGATAATTTAGTGTTATTTTCATTCGCTTTATTTGTTTTATAAGAGATAATAATTATTAGTAATTTATCGATTGCCTATCTTACTTTTCATTTTCATTTTACATTCATTGAATGGTTCGTTTTTTTTTTATTTCAACATTTAATAACATAATATCTTCTTTTGCTGCGCGTCTGCGGTAGCTCAACTTATTCATTTACACTTCCAGTTTTCAACTATCGTCATGCTCAGTACTTCGAGTGAAGCAACATGCAATATAAGAACTTCTCTTCTTATTTTCAAAATTTTAAACAAACAATCCATTCTGCCCTTTTATTCATACTTATATTATTATATATTATTTATTATCTTTTAATATTAGTGCAATTACTAAGTATAATTGATTTGAATCGATTGAGCTCAATTGATTGAATCATTTTGGATCTTTTTTGTCTTTATTGATTTAACTATTGCTGTAAAGCCTGAGCCAAAACGAGCTCCAAATTACAAATTCGGGATTTTCTGACTTGTGCCGTTTACAAGGTGGTAGAGTCCATAAATAGGTTTACCTGTCATGGTAGCTCTGGATAAGCTTAGGTTAGGAGCTTTAAATTAATATCTTAAGCGAAAATATGGAACTATTATTTTTTGTGAATGAATCGTCTACAACAATATATAACATAATCTACATTTCCCAGCTAGATATACAGAATATGTTTGAAATTTACCCAAAAACAGTAATAGCAACTTACTCGATTTGGAGTGGTGCTGTTCTCTATCATACATTTTGCTCTATTCATTATTACCGATAATTTTCATACCATATTTTTTAATTATTAGTCTCCATAAATAATAATAAAAATTTTATATTTTTTACCTTCCTTCAACTTTATTAAGTTGGACGATTTGTTCCTTTTATAATCTCAGCGAGCTCTGTAGCCCAGATATATTAAACATTGGTCAAGAATTTCCCTCTGAAACTACCGGATTAGAAAAGTAAACTGAACTGCTATAAGCAAAAAAACATTAAACATAATGAGAACAACGAACGGTTAACCTAGCCCAATAAAAAACTCTTACCTTTTTATTGGAGTTACCTTCCTTTTTATTTTTATTTGAAGCCAATTTTCGTTACCGTTCTCAAACTTTATAAAGACTATTTTCCTCCGATTGTGACGTGGAAATTCGGGTTTTCTTAACTAGAATTGGACGACAAGTAGTAAAACGTTTTTGCTTGTCGTCTACTGGGGTTTGAAAAGCGGCTATGGAAAAGTCTCGATTAAATCAGTGGCACAGTTAAAGAAACTCTATCTTAAGGAAACGATAGAGGATTGGAAAGATTTTATGACCGCAAAAGCCGAATTAATTTGATGTTGTATTTCTACGACAGGAGCTACTTTAGCCTTGCACTTACAGATTTTGTGCTGATATATGAAAAAGAATAATTTTTATAGCAGTTTAATATTGAGTGTCACGAACTATGCATAAAGCAACTTTTATAAGAGGAGTGAGCTCTATCAAGAGGCAATTGATAATAATTATTGATGATGATCCTCTATTACAAAATTGCCATATTGAGATACCATGTGGCTCTCTTTCGAAAGTACCTTGATTTGAAACGATTCCAAGAAATAATTGTTTTCATAGCCAGAGCTTAATATATACAAGACTGGTATTAATATGGTAGCACACGCAGAGGTGCTGGTGACCGATCTAAACAAAATTAATAAGAAAATTTGTGCTAATATAAGTTCAAATGCTGTTGTAGCGGATTTCTTTGCGAAAGTGATTAAAATTCGTCCAGAATATAACGAAAATGAGGATAACGAATTTTTTGACAGCTCCGAGGAACTGTCTGACTACTCATGTGATAAAATGCAGTGTACTAAAATCAAGTATCCGCGACAAATTCAAATATATGGAGAAACGTCTAGAATTCCAAGAGGTAATTATTAATTTAATACAAGAGTCAAGAAATAAAACACTATCCAATTCACAAAATCATATAGATATGCACCCGCCAGTACAACCAAATCCTTTAAATATTGGAAGTAAATCGAGAGAAAATCGAAAATAAGCAAAAACCCAGCTCAGATAAAATGATAACAGAACAGCAGTAGTGGGAACCCCGGTGACTAATTCATTATCGGCCGGTATCTTGGTTTCTTTACATGTGGGCAATCTGGGTTCGGATACATCGGAGGATGGTTTTTCGGAATATGTTAAAAACATATTAGTGAATCGACCTCCTTACTCACAAATGTTATGATCTAACGGCTTAAACTCCTCGATCAAATTAACAATTGCCAGTGAATCTAAAGGAACTATCCTAAAAAAGACTCAGAACTTTCGTGTCCCATAGCGGTACAACCCTAATTACAAAAACAAAAAACAGTTTTCTGGATACCAATCCACGTTTACTCGAAACTACCGGTTTCCAAACGGTAGACAGAAATAAAAGCAATAATCGTCCGGCTAAATTTATCGAGAAATCACTTACATCAAAACGTTAAATGTTTACGAAATTGCGTAGATAGAGTAGAATGTCTAGCCAATAGCTCTTGTACTGATATTCTGGCTATAACTGAACATTGGTCGAGTGATGACTAAATTAGTGAGACAGGCGTTTTAAATTATCAGCTTGTGTCATGGTTTTTCAGGGAGGCTAGATACCATGGAGTGTCAGTGTCCTGGTTTAACGTAGGTACCTCAAGGTTAGATATTAGTAGTTGTTATCAATCAAACATTTTAGAATTCGCGGGGGGGGGGGGGGGGGGGTATAGGAAGATTGTGTTTATGTGCATTTATAGACCCTTAAATATTTTTTTGAGTGCGCTGGATGATATTCTGCGGCAAATATGAATGAAATGAGGGTGCCATTGCCATATTGGCTGGTGATTTGAATGTTGATTTTTTGTCAGAAACCTTGCCAGTAATCAATTAAGACATTTACTACTTTCTTATAATATTGAACTAGTTGTGAAACAAGCTACTAGCGTAACTGATACATCTAAAACATGTGTTGACAACATTTTCATAGCCGGAGATATGGTGGAAAGGGTTGGTGCCACTGATTTTTGTATATCGGACCATAAAGCGCTAATCGCATCATTACAATTTAATGAAGAGAAAATATCTTAGTTTGATTTGTTATTAGTTGAGTCAGGAGAGCTGGAATTCGGTGTATAACAATATCGGTATGGACTCAAGAGACTTTGAGTCGTTTAAGTTTTATACAACTTATGGGTTCTTCTTAGATTAACACGTATGCGAAAGACTAACCAAATTCCCCATATCGAAACTCCATAATTACATGCCATAAAAAATGAATTGGACATCTATGATATTCTATATAACCACTATCCACAATAAAAAAAAAGCTATTCTGATATTAAAGCTGAATATGACAAAAAAATAAAGCAATGTAAAAGCTTGTATTTTGCTGAAGTTATCTGGAGCGGATAATAAAAATAAAAATTAAGTAGCGTGGCATATCGTTAAAGATTCAACGACTAATAATAAGAAATACGCCACTCAAACTCGTTCTGAGGGCGATTTTCAGGAAACAGCTCATAATCTTAACTCTCTATTTGTAAACATAGCGAGTAATATTGTATGTAAGAACAGCACTTTTTCTCCGGGTTGTAACTCTAGCTCATTAATAGAAAATAGATGTCAGTCGATGTATTTAAATCCTGATACAGAATTGGAACTAATTAATATTGTGAATAGCTAAAAAAATAAAAAGTGTGCAGAAGAAGATGCAATACCTGTGTTTATATTAAAGAAATGTGTGAACAGCAGAGCCCCTCGCTGAAAGAGTAAGTTGTTAGTTATTAGGCGACAAATATCCTAGTGCTCTGAAGAACACTTGCGTCGCGTCGCTCCCATATACAAAAAAGAGGATCAAAATAATTTGGAAAACTATCGTTCTATCGTACACGTATATTGCGATCGTTTTCAAAATTTTGCAAAAGATTGTGTAAAAAAAATATTTATTGTCAGTAGATCTGTTCTTGAAGTTTCAGAATGGCTCAATGGAAACAACCCTTTTTGGATTTGTTGAGGATAATTTGGAAGGTTTGGAAGGGGGGAGTTAGCGTGCGGTCTCTTTCCATACTTTTCTAATGCTTTTTATTCCATTTCTCACAATGATTTGTTAGATAAGTTACCTAAGTATGGAGTGAGAGAACCAGTATTGTCGTGGATAAAAACATACCTTAATAATAGATCACAACAAGTTGATATTAAATGCAATAGTCAAGAATATGCCTCCAATAAAGTATCAATAAATGTTGGTGTGCCATAGGAACGCATTCTTGGGCCACTGCTATTTATTATTTGCCTATGGTTCTTTTAAATTCATGTTGTAAATTATGCTGACGATACGTATCTTTTAATTAAAAACGAAAATGTTATTGATTTATTAAGTTACTCAGAAGAACAATTTCTAATCCTATAAAAATGGTTCCACGACAATGGCCTCATCCTCAACACAGCGAAAACACAGTGCACTATTTTCAGAACATATAAGAACAAAAAGGAAATTCTAAATTTAATACAAATAAAACTCTAAAATAGAAATAATTAATAATTGTAAGGTTTTAGGACTGCAGATTGATGAACATCTTAAACGAAACACCCACTTTGAGGCCCTATCTAAAAGCCAAGGCAACTTCTTGTTATATATTAAGAATAGAATGTAGATATTTAAACTATAATATCTCTCGTATAATATATCACGGCAACTTTTTATCGTTACTATGCTTTGACATAATATTCTGCCTGTTTCACACATACACGGCGACCGCGCAAACGGCACCGTTTGAACGGTGCCGTTCCATTATGTTGACTTTTCACATACTACCGGTTTGTTTTCTAATGGGTATGGATCGTACACGTGCTATAGCAATGATGATCTTATAATGAAAAGGAAAAAATGAAATATAGGATTGTGTATGTACAGGGTGTCCCAAATTCGAGCCTCATAATTGGGATCTCGGAAACTAGAATAGATACGAGGTCGGTTAAATTGAGGCAAAGTTTCGCAATTTGATGCTGATTAAAATGCCACCTTAAAGGTTAAAAAAATCCGAATACTTCCGAAGATATTTAGAAAAAACCGAATATTCGCGATTTCATTTTTATTTTTTTATCACTCTATTTGAATAGATATTACAAAATAAATTTCATATTCTTATTGCCACTCTTTCTGTTCTACAAGATGATGTTATCAGATTTTCAAACCGACGTTTCGTTTTTGCGCTGCCATCATCAACTTTGGTTTTTTAAATACGGCGCTGGATTATTTATTACGGATTTTAAGAGCATCTAAAGTCCCAAAGCCAATGATGTATCGCACTTATTCGAAAAATTCCTATTAAATAAGACCTCATGTGTTAGAGAGAGACAGAAAATATATTTTTGGCAAGATTTTACCAAGAAATCATTAAAATGATTTTTTCGAATAAGTGCGATACATCATTGGTTTTGGGACATTAGAAGCTCTTAAAGTCCGTAATAAAAAAACCAGGGCCGTATTTAAAAAAACAAAGTTGATAATGGCAGCTCAAAGACGAAACGTCGGTTTGAAAATCTGATAACACCATTTTGTAGAACAGAAAACGTAGCAATGAGAATATGAAATTTATTTTGTAATATCTATTCAAATAGTCATAAAAAAATTAAAATGAAATCGCGAATATTCGGTTTTTTCTAAATATCTTCGGAAGTATTCGGATTTTCTTCACTTTTAAGGTGGCATTTTAATCAGCATCAAATTGCGCAACTTTGCCTCAATTTAACCGACCTCGTATCTCTTCTAGTTTTCGAGATCCCAATGATGAGGCTCGAATTTGGGACACCCTGTACAGTATTTTAGAAATGAACCTGTAAAATTAGATATAAAGGATGTTAAATCAATTGGTAATTTATATTCAAAATTTAAAGATAAAACTATTACTTTAAATGTTCAAACTTAGTGTACTTAATTCCATGTAATCATTGTAATAAAAAGTATATTGGACAAATACGTCAAAATCTAAAAGACAAAATTTATGGACATAAAAGAGATATCAATAAATACTTCTGCTTTATCTGAACACACATACATTACTGGTCACTTACCAAACTTCAATGAAATCGATGATTCCATAAAGAAAAAAAAATAAATAAAAGTTTATTTTTAGAAATGGTTGAAGTCAATAAAACAAATTTTATGAACAACAGAACTGAAATTATATACCAATGATACCATGATTATTAAATTAACAATATTGTCACGAGTAATTTAAGGGGTAGCGCGTTTATTTAAAGAATAACTTCTCAGAGAAGAGCCTCGTCGCGATTAGTACAATGACGGGGTCTCAATGCTTCCTTTAATCTACCACTGGATGTTCTACTCGTGAGGACACGCCTTGTTTAGCGTGCCGGGGGGGGCGGGGGTAACTGAGGTAGACCGGGATCGCGTTACGTGGGGTAAGAAGAGGTGATAAAGTAAGCACGTTTAGTTTATAACAATAACAATATATTAACGATAAAGCTTTAACAACAATTATTGGTCAGAAAAAATGAGATTCTATTATACCCGATTACGACGCGACGGTGCGCATGTTTTCTCGATTTGAGGTACTGTTTTTAGGTCTTTGTTTACTGTCTTATAATGTATAGTTTTTCTTAAGAGTTGGGTTTTATTTAAGAGCACTAAGAGATTTCACTAAACTTTTTACCTGACTATTTAGACACTTGTCTTTCTGAACACTCTGACAAACTTCTTGTCAAGACTTTACTATGGAGGTTGTGCAACCCCTGGTCCTAGCAGTCGTCAA
>MU182041.1:206092-217201 GCA_016904865.1 Pissodes strobi
ACCAGGTTGGGTAGGAAAGGAATGGAACCTAAAGCAGTCGTATGACTAACTCTAGGGGCGGATAGAACCCAGGAGGCAGTTGTCAAGTGACTAACCTTGGGAGCTGGAGGTGAGACTAAGTCTGCCGAACTGAGGGTGCGGTAGCGTATTTATATAAAACAAAGTGATGATCATTGCATGCATAAGGTTCAAAGTCGCTCCCGTCGATTGCTCGCGTTGTTTATAGTTTGCCTTTAATGTTTATATAACAATCTCAAAGTTCAAGTTGAAACTTGCGACAGGGTGATATTTGTTTAGTAGCTTATGCTTTTTAGTAGATTACAATATCAAATATCAAGTATTCTTTTAACAGCTTGTAAACGATTTATTTGGAAACAAAGTAGATTGACTTTGACATTTTTGTATAGATCTATATTCCAATATTTTACCAATTTTTAGCACATTTTCTTAAAAATGTTATGAATCATTAAATTAACTGTTTCCTTTCCATATTTATAGGAATAAATATGAAAAGGAAACAGTTTGGAGCATTTTATGTTCTTTTTGAGCAGCTTCTCTTGTCCCAGATAACTGGCCTTTCTTCCACTAACGATAGCACTTTTGATCAATTTTAAAATAAATTATTTGACTATATTTTCAATATCGAGCTGTATTCAATACAAGAATACCTTGATTTTGAGAAACCAAATTAATTGCTTTTAGGAAAAAATTTATTTTGTCGTTCCGTTATTGTTGTTTGTAAATCCTTTATACCCTTTATTTGTAATTTATTGGCGTACATATTTCAAACTTTGTAAATTTTAAAAACATATTTTGAAATAAATGCTTATCTATCTAGCCATCTATATATCTATCTATACTCGATTCAAAAAACTGCCAGGCAAAGGCCTACTGATATTAATAGACACTTTCAGAGGCGACGAATATTAAATATGTGGCTTATGCTCTACCAATCCATGCTAGCGCAAACTTTATCCTAATCGATGCTAAGTGAATCCAGGAACATTGCGAGCCCATAAAAGGAAGAAGTGGAGAAGCGATCAAATGAAGTCAACTTACGATACTATAACATTGAAAAAGTGAACACTATAGATACAATTAGTCCTGCCGATAACATTAAGGTCAAATCTCATCACATGAGTACCTATCAAGGCTTTTCTGAAAGCACATAGTTTGTGGTGGCAAGTATTGTGTCTATTATATAGTAACAAAATATTCAAAACAATTATTTATTATTTGCCTCTAGGAATTATAATATTTGCACTTGTACAGCTCGCTTCTCTGTTTATATGCACATTTTGGATTTGCAAATTCTATCGTAACTGTTGAAACGGACATAATGTAAACGTCGCTCTTAATTGGCATAATTATTAATTACAAGGGTTTATTATAGCAGTAATAAAGTCAGATTCTGAACTTAATTACCTAATTAATAAGATTTGATATTACGGATTCGAGAAGGTAATTCTCGCTAAATTGTATGAATTGGTCGACTTCCAGTTGATTAATATGTTCTCTGCCCAAAAGTAGCCAGAGGTTTAATCCTTTGACATTTCATATTAATATTGTTCTGCGAAATTGTGGAAGATGACGTCGGGCCGTAGTACTTCCATATTGATAGAATCGCGCACTTGGTGCCTTAGTTCTGAGGTTTGAATAGAATAAGGAGCTAATAAAGGTCTCAGGAAGACTTAGGAATGCTTACTGGTAGAATACATTCGAACTTTCGAACACGAAATTGATCACATCAATATTTAATTGGTTGTATCAACTCACATGTACCAAGTTGAATTATTTGTTATCATGTTAAATTGTTGGTTCCGTAATAATAAAAGGCTTTTAGGCAATGATCACTGGTATTTGTGGCTTGATGCTAAGTGGTAAATAAATGACTACCGAATAGATGTTGCTAACAACCATTACACCAATTAAAATTTTCCACTATTATATATCGACTTACGATATACTAGTTCATATTTATTTATTTATCAAAAAGGAAGCTAAATAGATCCATATTGTAGCTTCAGAACACGCCATAAAAGTGTTGGTGGTCGGCTGTGCTAATGCTATCAGAAATTGCATTCCCCCAATGACCATTCCGCTTCAAACTCAAATTTAATGTTAATTTATTTGGCTCCAGGTTCTCTAGTCCGAATGGCAGTCAAGGAATCAATGACAACAGAGCTGTTCACAGACTTTAACCGTCACCTTGCTCGTTATAAAATCGAAAGAAATATTTTAAAAAATGTTGACGGAGCGTCTAGTTATTTTGATGTCATGGCTCTGTTGATAGTGATAAGCACGATATTAGTTTAATGTGATTACCACCAAACACAACATCCAAATTTTAAGCTTTCGATCAATAACTACTAAGATATGGGGATACATATCCTGAGAGATATCTTTCATCAAACGTTTGGCCCTTGTGCATGGCTCCATCCAATATTATTAATGTATCTAAAGCACCTGAAATCTATCCATTTAACCCAGAGGCAGATTTTGTGTCATCAATGCCATCTATGATATCAGCTGCTCAATCCAGGGTTCTAAAACTTTCGGAAGGAAGTGTCTTGAAAAAAAAAGTGATACCAAGGATGTATCTTAACAACCTATCAGAAGAACAACCATCTCGTTCCAAATCTATGGTACTCTTCAGCGCGTGGAAAGTATGAAGAGCTGGACATGCGCATTTGTGTAACGTGAGGGCAGTACTACTACGACGCCTGTGTTGGATTAACGGCTGATGACCCTGATGATTTAGAAAGTATCAACTGTCCTTAATAGCGATTATTTATGGCCTGGCATATGACATAAGGATATTTGCTAACATTGTTAATAATATTTTATGTCGGTATAATGTATTGTTGTAGTATAATGCTTCGTATTCTTCGGCCCCACTGTGCATCGTACGGCCAAGTAGGAGAAGGTGTGAAAGGTATGCCGAGGGCAGAATGGCAGATATATTATTCCTAACCATCTACCCGAGTCCTACTGCTTGACAAGTCTTGGGCTTGCACGCGCTTCCCAACCACATTTCTATACTTTTCGGCCCCACTGTGAATCGTACGGCCAGGTAGATTAAGGTGATTTGCGTCTAAGGAGACGGTTCAATTTTCCATCATTCGATCATTTCAACCCTCCAACCCGGTGTTAATATCTTACTGCTACTCCCCGATTGGATTAAAGTACAAATACTAGCTGTAAATAATTGTTTGTGTGAATCGTTGTTGGAAAAGATGTACGATTGAATTGTCGTACTGCAGTTTTCATTTTTGTTCATGATTTTGGGTATGCCTTGGGTTTGTTTTGGTTTGTTCCTATTCGTTGAGCCCCCGTAGCGGGCCAAGCGAGCGGAGGGCCATGCGTGAAGTGAAATATTAGTTTAATGAAAAAAAAGGGTTAAGAGCCGTATTATAGTGGATATACAGGAGCATGCATGTGTTTCCGCGAATACATTCCATACCTAACCTCAAAATATGCGGCAAACGCATGCACAACACCGCGTTGGAATGTTCGGAAGATTGAATGTTGAACAGTTCCCCTAGACGCAGTGGTGAAGGTGTAGAAGGTATGCCGACGGCAGATATTTTATTCCTAACCATCTTACCGAGTCCCAAACACACTTCTAACCAACAAATGTCTTTACGGTCCAGAGAATTGCTTTCAGCGGGTCCCATGGTGCAGTGGTCAAATCCTCTGCTTGTGAACGGATGGCCCGGGTTCGATTCCCGTTGGTGGCAAGACATTTTTTAAAAATTTATGATTGTTACAAATAAAAAATTAAACAACGCATGTGTTTGTGATGCGCGCGCAAGCATGACTGGTCAGGCGGTAGAACTCGGGTAAGTGGTCAGAAATAAAATATCTGCATGCCGATGGGAAGATACAGACACGTACAAAAACGTACTCTCAAGAATGTGACATTCCTCTCTGTAAAAGCAGTTTTACACATTCAATAAAAGTAAATTGTAAAATATACAAACTAGTTAATTTTTTATTGTTTTTGTGGGGTTGTTATAGAACTAACGATATACATGTTTAAGGCAAATTGATCTTCTAGGGTATATCTTTGTTCATAAGTTGAGCATCAATAACCACTACTCTTACGTTGAATCTAGTAAAACCAATTTGCGTTTAAAATGTTTCATGGCAATCTATTCTATAAATGCAAATACTTGAGAAGGCTGGATAGATTCCATCCAAGATAACCATTTCCTCAAGTAGGTCTTTTATGAAAAATCCTGATGAGAAGGGAAAATTTCAAATCGATATGAATTGGATCGAATGTACGATGATAATATAGGTTATATTTGATCAACTATAAATTATTGAAACGAGTTTCTAGTTTCAAGCACTTGAAAATACTCCTTTCAGACATTATATATTTCTAAAACTACAACCCTTATATATTATACATCAAGCGACAAAAACTCAATTTAAACTGACCGCCAAATTCTGTCATTTCATTTAACATGGCCTGCTCTGCTCGTCGGTTATTACAGTTTTTCATAACACGGCAGTCATTAAAACAGTTGCCGGAATGATCGTTTAATCGCAGGGGGCCGAAACGAAAATGGTTTACAGTGTCAGTGCCATATTACGGTCGTTTTGGTTCATTTCCCGTTTTATGGGTGGCTTTTAGCATTGCTCTATTTATGTAATTCACATATCTGAAGCTGATGTTAATATTTTATCACAAGAATATGGCATTTCAATACATTTTTTATATAATGCTGAGTTTACATAGGCATGGATTCATTAGTAGCAACTGGCCCCAATTAATTAAACTTGTATATTTTATGTAACCACAAAAGATACATGGTAACGTAATATAGGCATGGAGACAAGGAGTTTAAAAGAGTTCTAACATTACTGTGCTAGTTTTTAACCATGTTCACTTAATTTCACAGCCCTTATCAGCGTTACGGAAAAAAAACAATGAAGAGTGTGTTCTCGCAGTAGCGATGACACGCTTTGAGATTGGTTGTGCCAATTATTCGCACTTACTGTGTTGTGATGTAGGTACATGATTGTTCAATAAAGTAGCAATACCCTTGTAATTTTTATATCTGAATTTGAATCACAAAAGTATCTGAGACAACCATATACACAACGCATAAAAGCAGATATGTATATAGTGTATTTAGGAAGCCTCCGCGTTACAGAACCCTAGTTAAATAATGCCGCCTGATGGGCTAGATAAGCACGTGTGTTAGTGCAATGCCCTCCTCTCGCTGCGGGGCTCAACCAACAAAAACTAACCCAAACTAAACCTAGGCATGCCAAACTAATCCAAAATAAATAAATCAAAAGATTTAAGGCCGGGCGTCGAACTCATTGCTCCGCATTCTAAACGCGAGCCTTACTACCTGAGCCAGGCTTTCACATTTTTACTTTTCTCGAAAAGTGTCATACAAATGCGTGAAGTGAAAAAACTTAAACAACGTTGACGGGCGGGGTCGGAGTTAGCCAATCAGTTATTTAACTAGAGTTCTCTAACGCGGAGAATTTGAGCCACTTTTTGCGTTGAAAAGACCACTTAAATATATGTATTTATTTATTTATTTATTCAACACATCAACATTTAGTACAGTCAAATTGTGTTTTAATAAATAAATTCAGAATAAAAAGTTGAAACTTGGCTTAGTAAGAGTTCAAACAGTTCTGAGCATGGTTTCATCGAGTCCCATGATAGCCCGGATGGGGAAACGCCGCCATGTTAATTTAAAAACCGCCATATTTGTTTCCAATAAACAGTTATTTAATCGCTTTCTTTAGAGTTCTAATTAAATTTTTTCGTTTTAGTTATCTCTTGGGAATTTCAAAAGGGGTAACTTTTTACTTAAATGAATATGCTCGTCATGGGCGTCACCTCCAGGGGGAGAAGAAGGCGTGGAAGGGCGTCCCCCGCCCACCAATATTATACTAAAAATAAAAAAGTACATTGACAGCATCGAATGAATGTAAAACATATTGATTTTATTTAAATTTACGAAAATTATGCCTTCTAATAAATAGGAGCTGACGACCGCCACTGCTTGACAGTAAAATATTTAAAATTTAAATTTAAATTAATACGGTTTCCGATATTTTTTTTTACTATGATCCATTACAAAATTTAAGCGATTCATTTTAACTAAAGCTCCTGGATCTGACTCCTCGTTCGATATGCCGCTTACGATTACGGTTAACTATGTCATATACGTTCTTGATCCTGCATGAAACATATTAACTTCAACAAATCTCACGAACAAAAACTTGTAGCATCCCAAATTATTATCTTAGGCTTATTCAAGGTCTCTCCTAATCTCTACTATTCTGGTTGTTGTCTGTTGTCCCGGATGCCGGAACGTAACTATAGTAAGTGAAGTAGGTATTATTTTTTATATAAAGGGTACTGTTTATCGGACCTTCTTCCCTTAAGTCGTCAACCTCAGCTGCCTCATCGACGTCAATTTCTTCTATCGGTTCAGCCTTGCTAAAAAAAATTTCACCTACACAGGTTCCACTCATCGTGCTACAAGTGAGGCCTGATCGGCGACACTCGAACTTATTACTGCGGCCCCCCTTGCAAGTGCCAAATATAAGCTTCAGTAGGTGAGGAGGAGCTGCGTTTATTAGAGTCACTACTGGCTACAAAACGCCATCAACGAATGTCCAGCCTCAATCACTGGGGTCAAGATCCACACCACACCACTGTTTAACCTGGTGATAAACCCGATAGAAATTATACTTAGTTGCCACTGTGGTTGGTGGCAGAGTAGCTAGATCCAACTTACCTTGCATAGTTTGCTTTGCCACTGATGAGACGTATTTTTTAAATTTACATGTATTTAGACCATCTGATCTAGACCCACCATACAACTCTACCAAAAACTCCTCGCCAGCTTCCTCAGCATTTTCTTTTTCAAAAACAGCAATGATATTCAAAGCCACGATACTTTACTATTTCAAAGAATCGCATGAAGAAAAAGTATTACCTCGCAGATGTCGGCAAGGTCTGATGCCAAAGTTTTTCCTCGGAATATATTGCTGGTTTCAACAGGGAAAAGCCCAATAATCAAGAAGAGAAGATCCGTGTCTTTACCAACTACTACAGCTTTGCAACCCTCCTGTGATTTTGATAATGCCGCCCAAATAATGATACAGTTTGCATCTGCGTTCGCTTGCAAAACACCTAGACCTTCTGCATCCAAATAAGTTTTAAGAAGGAAAATGAAGGCATATTTATTTCTTGGTTTACTCAAAATTACTTCCCTGGCACCCTTACCGGATTAGAACTGTCAATTTTCTAGTCTCTTGTAGACGTGTTTCCTCTTCTCTGATGTTCTGCATCCTTTGTTGTGGGATCGCTGTCATATCCGTCGAACACTGCGATAGTGTTAAGTCCGTACGTTGTCTTGACGTAGTCGACATATCTCTTGCATACTTCACTATACATTACAGTATCAATACTTGGCCACGGAACTCGATGCAGGAGATCTCCTTCACCAAATGTGTGGAAAGGATTCTCTGGGAGAACTTCAACGGGAGGGCAAATTTTGGAAATAATATTAATGATTTATTGCGGATTTGTTGCCTTCCTCATAAGACCATGCGTAAGTAATGCTGTTGGATAGGGTGCAAGCTCATACTGCAAACATTCCTGATAATTGACCGTCATCTTTCACCATACAAATTATACGGTGAAAAAGAATAAGTGGGTTGTCCTTTTCCCACCGTTCGCCAACCTTTATGGTGGCAGATAGAGAAGCAAGATTGACTACCTTGTCTTTTCGCTGTAACGTTGGATTAGTAAAGGACTTCCCTGCAACTTTTATAATTCCTTCTTAATCCAGCAGCGTGGACAAAATGCTATAATTATTATATAGTATAGCTAGATTAAAAAGATTTAATAATATCTTAGAATTATAAGGTATTTATTTCTAGATTTTTCCTGTTTTTTAAATGATTTGTATACATTTGTATAAATGGCCAAAAATTCCCCATTTCTAAGTAATTTACTATCAGAAAAATAAAAAGGTATTGCCTTAGTTATTAAATGAAAAACAGTGTACAAAAAAAGAATAGAAAAAAATTCTGCCGACGAAAATTAAATAGGTATGGCAGATTAAAATTCAAGATGGCGGCATTTCCCCAGCCGGGACGTCCCGGGACTCGACTGAATCATGTTCAACACCATTTAAACTTCAACTTCACAAAATTTTAACTTTTTATTCCAAATTGCTTTAATACCCCCATTTTCGGCACAAATTGACTATACTAATTTACAAGTTTAACAAAAACTAGCTCGAAATAGTCGTTTTAGCACACATTTTAGATCTGCTCTGAGGCAAAAAAAATCCAATTCCTCGCAACACTCAGTAACACTAGCAGAAATTCTTTTAACGAGGCTATTCAATAAGTACCAAGTGTGAAAATTCCGTATATGCAAAAATATTTGAATACGTGTCGAGTAACAAGGTACACAAATGAAAACCGGACACCATATTTATATATAGTAAATCGCGCTTTTCTACATTTTCACCTACTTGTTACCGTGATATTAGACTTACCTTTTGTTTTTGACATTATACTATTACTTCAAAATGCCACATTTAAATAAAGAGGAAAAAGCTAAAATAATTATACTATTAGAAGAAGGTTGGTCGAGGCGAAGGGTAGCAGAAAGGTTTGCAATAGGAAAAAGTACAGTGCAAGATATAAAAACAAAATGGGACCAAAGGAATTCCTTAGAAAGGCAAATAGGAAGCGGAGCACGTAAGATTTCTTCAGAAGAAGAGGATGAGCGCCTTATTAGTTTTTTAAGAGAAAACTCCTTCCAATCAGCTGTGACGGCGAAAAGAGAAAGTCATTTCCCAGGGTGCATTAGAACTGCCAGAAACTGCATAAAACAAAGATCCAACTTACGCAGTCATGCAGCAGTAAAAAAACCTTATCTTAGTGAGGCAAGCAAACAAGGAGGAGAGAGTTGGCTTCTCATTACAGTACTGTGCAGAACACGTCAATTTTTGGTCAAATATTAATTTTACTGACGAGAAAGTGTTTCAGTCATTTTTTAATGGCCGTATTAGGGTGTATAAGCCTCCAAATAGTCGTTTCGACGAGAAATATACACAAAAGGTGAAAAGCAGCGGTCGTTTTTCTGTAAACGTTTGGGGGTGCATGAGCTCAAGAGGTGTTGGAATTTGCAATTGAGGGAAGATTTATTGCACAAAACTATATTAATATATTAGAAAACGCTATGGTACCATCAGTTACGGCACAATTTGGAAACAATTTTATTTACCAACATGACAATTGTCCAGTGCACACTGCTCGAAATGTTACTGAATGGATGAGGCAAAGAAATATCAACGTTTTAAATTGGCCTTCGCGTAGCCCTAACATCAACCCGATCGAAAAAATTGGGGGCTGTATAGTAAAAAAAAATTAATTTTTCTAATGATTTTAATCCAACAAATTCTAACCAGTTATGGAACAAAATTCTGGACCTGTGGAATGAATAACTCCGGAGTATGCAAATTCTTTAGTTAATTCAATGCCCACAAGAATTAACAATGTAATTGAAAAAAATGGTGTGGCAAAAAAATATTAATTGCCATTTTATATTTATTTATTATATTTTTTCATTTCGATTTTATGATATTACTCCCATAGCATATAATATTAAAAAAATATTTTATTAATATTTATATATTGATTGAATATTTGCTAGTTACAACTAATATTTTTAAAATATTTGTTTTCAAATATTTGTTAGCCAATGATAAGAAATTAGCATATCGATTCTAATATTAATAACTAAATATTTTTTTCACACTAATAAAATATGTTGATATTCCATCCTCCAAAAGTTGTACTCTTAACAGAAACAAGCCACGAGGAGACAGTTTAGTAAAATAGAAAATTTGTCCTCTTCATTCCACCTCTTTTATTTAATGCATTTCCGTATACCTCTCTTTTTATCCAGCATTACCAAAGGTGATGTAATTGTAGATGGAGCCAAAGTCGTGTCATTGTCTACGGACGTACGGAGTCGAGTGGATCAGTGGACTACTTAATAGAGACAACAAACACAAACAGCATCATGGCTGCTTGCATTGTTTGTGGATGAAGAGAAGATGAAGTTGAAAAAATGCACCATTTTCCTTTGTCCCCTATTCTGTGAAAGTCTGTGCGTCATCAGACATTAAATATAATTTTGTATTTGTATAATGAACTGTGAATTTTTTCTAATGATTATTGTTTTTTAATTTTAAGTAAGTCCTACATACGATAGGCATATCTTGAATTCACTTATTATTGTTTGTATTACACTCTGACTATTAATTTCAAGTGACTCATTTGCATTTGTATTAATGAATATACTTTTTATGAAATATGTATGCATTTTGATTAAATTTATTTTAAATATTTGGAAAATATTATTTAGAAATATTCGTTTAATATCTATTTTATAATATCATATAAATAATTACTTATCAATATTATTTAAATATTTTAAAGAAATATGTATTTAATATTATTATCTAATATTAACAATATATTTGTCGATCTGTCTCTCGTAATATAAAATAAATATTTCTTTTTAATATTAAATAAATATTTGTGTGCTATCAGGGTAGGCTTGTCATTTCATTGTATTTCTGTTTGTTTGTTCTCAAATTCAAAGTATTTTCATTTAAATGAAAAAAAATATGTTAGGTATGTTATGTTAAATATAAAATACTCATTATTTTTGTACCACACGAGAATACAAAATCAACATAAATTAAAACTACCAGATTCAAACAATGCTAAAAGTAAAGTAGGTAAATCTTAAAGGTACAAGCCAGATATATGCAAATTCATGTGAATGACATTAAATGTCATTTTTGTGTCCGGTTTTCATTTGCCGTAACTGTACATGAATATAAAAGGCTTCAAGGCATTCAGGAATCTCAATAATATTGTTCAGAACATTGAAAGCAAAACTCCTTTTACGGGCCAGGGGAGCTAAATTCGTTAAGATCTATTCCATTAAGTAAAAGTTTATATTTTGCATATTTTATATTATTTATATGAATTTGATAACACGGGCTCCAACCTATTTTAGAGCACTCCAAT
>MU182041.1:242201-323195 GCA_016904865.1 Pissodes strobi
AATAAATAATTTTCACTCAATCTCCAAAAATGTTTTTTACTTTGAAAGGTGTATCCTTCTATTTTAATTATATGCTAGGAAAAATGAAATTTATTAAACAAGGCGCTACATACAAGGTGAAATATAAAGAATGATTTTTTCCCATTTCTTAACACCCCTGTATAAAAGATAGCACCACCGAATTAAGTGATCTCTCTGATCTTCTAGGGTGGCGGAAGTGTCAGCAATATTTTGTTTTTTGAATTTTGTTTCTATCTCATGTAATAAAGGTTGGATGACTGTTTTTCTAAAACCATGCATTTTCACATTAATGCATTACGGTTCTAGTTAGAAGCTGAGTGTGCTGTGCTCATTATTTGATATTTATTATTGTAACCATAGTGTGATATTACAAAATTTACAGTTGTCATTTGGCTATTTTTCTTTTTCGTGTTTTCAAAGTATTATTACGATATGCCCCGACATTTAACTCCAAATTGAAGTTAGTCGAGCTAGATGGTGGAATGAGGCAAGCCGATGTAGCTGTCCTTTAATACTTCACAAAGCGTTGTAAACCGTTTGCTAAAACGGTTTAGAGAAATCGGTTCAGGATCGAGACGTTCAGGACAAGGTTGAAAAAGAAAAACAACAAGGTTTCAAGATCGCTTCATAGCGCTTTCAGCGAGAAGAAATCCGAGCACTACTTCAGTCGCAATAGGGCAATAACTGCAAGGTGCTGCAGGAGTTAATATTACTGCATAAAAAGTAAGAATACGTTTGGCAGAGGCTAACCTTGTGTGTCGCCGGCCAATGAGAGGAATGCCACTGACTATCCAGCATAAGCGTAGAAGAATAAAGTGGGCAACTGAAGATCAACACTGGAAGACTGAGTGCAATAGAGTTCTGTTTTCAGACGAGTCCTATTTTGGACTGTATAGCGACTCAAGAATAATTCGAGAATGGAGGCATAAAAATACGGCTCGTCACTTAGGGCATGTGCAAGAAATTCATCCATTTCGCGGTGGAACTGTTATGGTTTGGGCTGGCATTGCAATGGGGCGAAGTACTCAGCTGTATATCTGCAATGGTAGTATGAATGAACTAATCTAGGCCCGGGATATTATAAATAGATTAGTAGCGCCTATAGCACAAGAAATGGGTGAATTTACTTTTCTTGATGATAACTCGAGATGTTATTGCTGACATTGAAAGGCATGGTATAGAGCACATGAGATTACCTGCTCTTTCTCCTGATTTAAATCCGATGGAGCACGGCTGCGAATGTCACAGCGTGCCCGTGACCATATTCAGCCGCCGTTCAAAATCTGCCACAACTTAGAGCCGTATTACCAATTTTGTGGAATAACTTACCACAAGAACCTTTTGATAATTTAGTGAGGAGCATGCCGCGAAGGATTGAAGCCGTCTTGGAAGTTCATGGTGGTTACACTCGGTACTGATGTTCTGCTTGATTTTCTTATGTCATGTATTGTCATTGTATTAGTTACAGTAAAAATTAAATTATTTATAGCTAGATTCATTATTAAAATACTATACGTTAATATGAAAATGCCTCGTTTTAAAAAAACCAATCCTAGAACCTTTATTACACGAGGTAGAAACAAAATTAAAAAAACAGAATATAGCTGACACTTCCACCACCCTAGATGATCAGACAGATTACTTAATTCGGTGGTGCTATCTTTTATACAGGGGTTTTAAAAAATGGAAAAAAATTATACTTTATATTTTACCTTGTATGTAGCGCATTGTTTAATAAATTTTATTTTTCCTAGCATATAATTAAAGTAGAAGGATACAGCTCTCAGGGAAAAAACATTTTTGGAGATTGGATGGAAATTATTCATTTTATTCGAGTTTAAGTGCAGACATTAAATTTTCATATCCCCTAAAATTGTCCGGCAGTGTATATATATAGACATACAAATACTAAAATTAATAAGCAAAAAATATGCACAAGATAATATATTTCTTCTATTTCTCAAAATAATTAAATTCTAGAATCTCTTGATTTAAAAACATAATATCCTACTAAACAATATGAAAAAACTACAAAAATTGTAATCGTGTTTCTAATGATAAGGACATAGACAGATTAAGTATTCTCCTAACCTTTACCCCTTAATTAAATGTATACAAAGGCGGTTACTCGATTAGGCCGATTTTGTCATTCCCAACACCATCATGCAAATTATCTTTAAAACTTATCAAGATGATATATAAAAACATTAGTTCTTCGGCCAAACTTCAAATAAATAAAAAATAAAAAATGTTAATCTTTCTTTTGACATAAGCAATCTTTTTTTACCATTTGGTCAGTATAAACAATTAATTCTTTAAATCATTTATCACCATAAAGGAGGGGGTGGTAATAATTAACTTTATAATTGACCACTTTAATTAGCAAACTGTATTATCATAGGTAGGTGGGATTGTATCCAGAGGGTGCGAATTGAAACATGTATTTTATGGTATTTGGGTATTCTCTACTTTAATAATGCAAGCATTTAATTTGCATTAAATATGATCAATATAAAAAATGTTTTCATTCATTTCACACATAAAACTAAATACTGTACATCAAGTTAACTATTAGTAAATGTCTAACAAAACTTGATTATTTAATTTAAATTAACTACTTGCTTTGTTGAATTTAATTGATCTTTCTTATATTTCAACTAACTGCTTTTACGTTCACACTAAATACCTAGTTACTTTTCTTCTTCTACAATTCGCTCAACTTAACTTTAACAGAGATATAATACTTCGAAACTTGATTCGAATCTTGAGTACAAGAACATATTTATCTTACTTCTTATCTTACTACAATCTTCCAACCGCCATTTTACCTTCTTCAAACGACAAGAGGAGAGACTAGAGGCGCTATTACGTTTTCTGTCCTGAAAAAATGGGTAAAAACGCCCAAAAGAGTTCCTTATCCACGCTTGGACAAGGAGAACAAAGTAGAGCAGATATTTTCTAAATATCTGTGCAAACAAAATGAGAAAATGGCCCAATATCTTGGCACGAACCATAGCTACGACTAGGTATGCTTTACGATTGAACCATTATACTGCACTCCTTTCTTTGACTTCTTCAATTAAACTTTACTAAACTAAACTGAAATCAGGTATACGACTTGGTAGATGTTTGAAAAAAATGACTAAATATCTTGGCGTTAAACAGGGCTATGACTGGGTAGATGTTCTTGGCGCCAAACTCAAGCAGAGCGATGACTGGATCGATGCTTCACAGTTCAGTGTTTGTAAGGCACTAAAACCTAATTTTTCCTACCGGCATTTGAGAGGGTAGAAACATGACAAACAAATCAAAAAAAATATATAATATAATATAATGTGTAAGATTAGAAAAGTAACGCTAAATGTAAAAATATGCATGCAAACTTTTTACTCATAAAACTAAAAATAAGTTATTATTTTTATTATACTTGGTAATATAATAAAATACCATAAAACAAAAAATCACAGACCCAAAGCCCAAAAAAGTTACAGTTTTTGTTGAAACAAACATCGAATTAAAAAAGGATAATATTATAATCTATAAAAAAAATAACGTCAAACGTTAAAATTTGCAAATTTGCTTTTGCACTGTCTCAGGGCGTCTTTACAATCACAAATTTGGCGTCAAAAATTCTTCCCCATCCAGACCACTCCATTCCCTAGTAACTGAGGCTGAAAGGAGGAAAACGACGCTTGAATTCCAAGTTCGTCCAAACTACTTCTTAAGTGTAAGCCATAAACTTTGTGATAAAGCATGATAAAATTGTAATGTTAGCTAAGAATTTCATATAATTCTGCTCATTACAACAATAATAATAATACTTAAATGGTTTTGAATTTAATGCTTCTGAGCCTCTCCTGTCTTCCCTTATGAAAAACACCCGCAGGTTCGCTTGTGCACAGGAGCCCCCTCCACTCTTATCCTCCAAATCCCCCTCCCACTCACACACAAATGCATCTCCCCTGTACATACAAAAGGGCGCGCGTGCGCGCACTAACACGGCGTGCAACGATATTTTATCTCTTACTATACCGATTTACGAATCCCCCCTGTGGGGATAAAAAAAAACAATTCTGGCCAAAATATTTTGCCCTGTGTCTGCGAAGTCCAACGATACTCTAATTTTTCGTTCATGAATGATTTCTTCCAAGTATATAGGCTGGTATTTAAATAAACGCATTAAGTTGCCCCTAAAAGTAGGCAAACGCTCCCTAGCCGCTCCTGCTCGGCAGAATAAATTGCAAGGTTGGATCGACTGTCCACCGTAAGGAATTAATGCTGATCAAACAGAAAGTGGCAGCAAGTTAAAATAACTGTCAATATAATTATGGGTTCCGCTATCGTCTAAAATTTACTCAAATCTGGAATTATTATCCATAAAAGTAATGTAAAATTCTTCAGCATTTCATGAAAGATGCCGTATGTCGAAATTCAATTTTTGTCATTAAAACACCTCTAAGAAAAATGAATCATATCAGCCAAAGTTAATTGCATGCGGCAGTCCATTAAGATGATTACCTGAAAATAAAGTATATGAAGTATAGGTTCATTTAATGATCAATATTTCAGAATCAGTTGACACACGGAGATATGGTATGATGCTTACAAAAATAGTTGAAATCAAAGGAATTTGCTAACAATAATTATTTTCGATCGCTTGTCTTCCGATATGATTACATTGTAGTTTCTGAATCACCATACCCATCGATACGTTTTTAAAGCATAAAGTTTTTTATCCTCAACCCTAGTCTGCTATCGCACTTCGATGATTACTCATTCTGTTTTCCGTATCCTTCGAATACGTTCAAAAATCGTGTTTTGTTTTGTGTTTGTGAAATAAAATATCGAAAAGAAGGGAAAATATAATGTCCAGTTCCTCAAGTAAGTGTTAATAAATTGTCTATATAGAACTAGTCCGATGACCTAATATTTACGAACAATAAATGGTCGTTGATTAGTTGTTTTGGGGTTCGTTTATGCTTGTTTAGGTTAATCAATTTCCTATATAGTAGGCCGAGGGCCAAATATCTACGTACAATGATACAATGTACAGTTGATAAGTTGTATTGAGGTTTGTGTAAGATTAGGTTTTGTTAAAAAATAACATATACAATACAAATGTATGTGGCTAAACAGAGATTGCTATAAAAAACAAGTATAATATCGGGTTTCACGAAAACCAAAAAACTGAGTAGCGCAAAAAGTAGTAGGCCTCGGGGCCAGATTAGCTAGGGTATAGAGAGGTAAAAAGAAGTAGTCTGTACCGAGTACGTGAAATGTAAACTTTAGACATGAGATTAAAAATAAAATAGCTGGATTTCATTTAGTAGAACATAATCAATTCTTATTTTCGGTCTCTCATTTGTTTACGTAAGATCACTAATTACAACTAGACTATTTTAAGTAATTAGAATAATTTAAAAACCTTGCATAACAGCCGAGGGCTTATTAAATTCATATTCATGCAGTTTTTCAGTAAGGCCCAATACGTTGACCTAACCGAGAGAAATAGAAATTAAAGTACATAGGCCGAGGGCCTTGTAATTTGCGTACGAATAGCACTCGATCGATTTTTTTCTTGCCGAGGGCAATAGAAAAAGAATACGTCCCGGCCGAGGGCTTCGCAATACAAAAAATTGTTATTTTTATTCTTATTATAATTTATTAATTAGTTAAGCTTATGGTCGAGGACCTAAACATTTGACTTCCCCACAAAGAGTTGGTTAGATTGAGTTAGATAGTACATAGGCCGAGGGCCTTACAATCTGCATACAAATAGCACTCAATCGAAAAATTCTTGCCGAGGGCATAGAAAAAGAATAGATTTAGGCCGAGGGCTTCACAATACAAAAAATTCTTAATATTATTTTCATTATAAATTATTAATTGATTAAGCCTAGGGCCGGGGACCTAATTATTCGACTTTCTAACAAAGAGTTGGTTAGATTGAGTTAGATTGTACATAGGCCGAGGGTATTATAATTTGCATACAAATAGCACTCAATCGAAAAATTCTTGCCGAGGGCATAGAAAAAAAATAGGTTTAGGCCGAGGGCTTCGCAATACAAAAAAAAATAATAATATTATTTTTATTATAAATTATTAATTGATTAAGCCTAGGGTCGAGGACCTAACTATTCGACTTCTCCACTAAAAGTTGGCTATTGACTTTCTAAGAAGTGATTATGCCAACTCCAAACTTGTCACCGTAAAATGATAATCAGATACATTTTGTGTGTATAATATTTCCCCTGTTTATGCAGCAATAATCAATTCCAATAGGGACAAAAAATAGTATATATTTCTAGTATGGTCGTGGACCTATTTAATTAAAATTGCTATCATGGACTGACTCCTTATTGTCTGCAAAATAGCTGTATATTTTACAGGGTGTTAGTTGTTTTGACTAAAATATCACCCGCAGACTATTGTCTGCAAGATAGCTGTGTACTTTACAGCCTGTTAGCTATTTTGACTAAAATATCACCCTCAGACTATTGTCTGCAACATAGCTGCATACTTTACAGGATGTTATGGCAAAACATATTTGGCATTATCGCCGTGGGCCATACTTTCTGAGGGATAGCCGTGGACTAATCAGTAAATTCTATCATCACTTAAGCGATTAAAAGGCTGTGAGCCAACAGTATATATTTTAATATGGTCGTGGACCTATTTAATTAAAACTGCAATCATGGACTCCTTATTGTTTGCAAAATAGCTGCATACTTTACAGGGTGTAAATTGTTTTGACTAAATTATCTCCTGAAGACTCTGGTTTGTAAAACAGCTGTATACTTTACAGGGTGTTAGTTATTTGACTAAATATTATTGTGTGCAAATTTAATTATTTGCAAAGGTTCCTACAATACCAATTGGGCTAACAACACCGACCATTTGTCAGGCTTGGCTGATGCACTTTACTGTTTTGCAATGTGTATAATGCTCCTAAATTATTTAGGAATTATTATAAATACAGAAAAAGTCAGTTAATACCATCATAAAAATAACTTACCTAGGATTTACTTATGACTTAATTCAGAGGACCGTTTCCTCGACCGTTTTCTTTACCTCTTAAGAAAATGAATTCAATAAAAGAGGCAATTAAAAAATATATTAACAAGTCAGGTACTACGATTCGAGATTTTGCAAAAATTATTGGTGTTTTGGTAGCAGCGACTCCTGCCGTTCTTCAGAGTCGTCATCGTATCAAAAGACAAGGACACGCAAAATTTAAAGCCTTAAAAGGAAAGTCGTACATGACAGAATATTAATTTTAAAAGATACAAAGCAAATTATTAGCTAGTGGATAGACAATCTAGAATTTACTGAGAATATGAAGCCTAGTACGTTTTCATTGGAATTTTGATTTTTTTATGCGTCTGCGTCTCCTACAGGCTGGGGTGCGTATTGTAACGGCCAAAAATGTCGCGAGTTTTGGGAAGAAGCCGACAAGTCTAACCATATTAATAACCTTGAAGTTAAAGCTGCTTGTCATGGCTTGCAATTATTTACTAAATCAAATGGAAATATTAGAGTCTTACTTAGAATCGATAATAAGACGGCAATATCCTGCATTAATCGTGGGGAAAGCGTAAAATATCCCAACTTAATCAATATAACCTTTCAAATTTTAGACTGGTGTGAACAAAACGTATAACACTCTTCGCATCTTATATCGCTTCAAAAGAAAAACGGAAGTCGATAAGGCATCAAGACAAACTTCCATTGAAATAGAATACGAACTAAGCAACCAGGTATATCAGAAAAAAATAAGGGGTTAGATTTATTTGCAACTTATTTTAATGTAAAATGACTGTTCCTGGTTTCCGGATTCAACCTTCACACCAGTCGATGCATTTACAATTTCTTGGCATGATGAGTATTTTTACGCGTTTCTCTTGTTTTCTATGTTAATGCTTTAGATAAAATTTTACATGATGAAGCCACCGGAATATTGGTGGCTAGTACAGCCCTGGTATACCGTCTTTCCTAGTTTATTAATTGGGAAACCACTGACATTTAAATCGAGTAAAAATTAGTTACTCTCTATAGAGACTCTCATCCGCTAGACAGGAAATTTTTCCTGGTGGCAAGGAAACTGTCTGAGAAGCATTTCTTCAAAGAAGCATTTCCGGTCACGCCATCCCAATAATGTTTGCATCCATCTCAGAAGGAACTTGAAAGCAGTACAATGTTGTGATTTTAAAATTGGTTTTTACTTGTTCTTGTGTTGATAAAACACCGGCTTTTAGTATTTTTACTTTATGTATTTATAATATTGCGCCGATATATAAAATATATCTAACAACAACACTGTTAACATTATCCTACTGTCTAAACCGTTGCTAACTTAATAGTAATAACATAGGCGTATCTATAAATATTTTTATTAAAACAAATTGTTAATTAATATTTAACATACAACGCTTGTTTTAATAAGTAGGTATTATAATTTCTGTAACAGCAAAATTTCGATGTCTTTACTTATAATTTACATTTATCTGGACTTTTTAGTTCGCGAAGTAAAAAAGGAGCTTCTTACGTCTTGATAAGTACCTATAGATCAGCTCTTAACTTTATGTTTCACCGCCTAATAGGGATTAAAATATAATAAAAAGATTTTTGAAGGGAGGCTACAAGTTAAAGCCCCCTAAACCTAAATACGATTTTACATGGAACGTTGAACCTGTATTACTCTATGTATCAACACTTTACCCTTTACAATCTCTATCACTTGATAAACTAACAAAGAAAACGGTAACACTAAACACTTATGGCAATAAGTTCAGCAGCACATCGGATCCAAATATTAACCAAAATTACGATCGACAATAATAGAGACTCTACAGTCAAAATTGAAGATTTCGGGAAAAAATTTAAACCTTAGCTCCCTATAAAAGTCAGCCCATTTTTCGTATTTTTAAAAATCAGGATTACCTATTATGTGTCGCAAATTCTATAAAACAGTGCATTAACGTCACCGTGCACATTCGTTCCAATTATACATCCCTATTCTTAACTCTCAAAAAAAAAAAAAAACCACATCACCACGCAATATCTCATACCTTGAGTAGGTGGATCAACTTAATTTTAATAAACAATGGTATGGAATGAACGTTACGTCTTTACCGGATATAGCGTAAGACACGCCAGCACGTGAGCAGCCTTTAAGTTTGACGTAAACTTAAATGTCATTAAGAATATAGCAGGGTGGAGTCCTAAAATTCTGACACTTTCTTCAGATTCTATACTCGACCTCTAGGTACGCCCAGTGACATATTTGCCAACACAATTTTAAATTTGGGTATATCTTAGCCCTAATAGGTAGCCTTTTAAGTATTCCGTTGCCTAAGGTTCAATTTATAACATTTGTTTTGCTCTGATTGTATATCAATAATATATTAATATATATATAATTATAAAATATGTTTATTTATCTAGAATAGGTACCCTTCATTTTTAAGTGGTTAAGGAATTTATGGGATAGAATTTTCATTGATTTTTTTTCGTCATACTTAAAATAGAGTTGAATTGAACGACTTTGCTGCCTTAATTGTATTTTTTGTGGTATTCTCAGGATTGAAGGTAGAATAATGCAAAATTGCACCATCTAGCTTTAAACAGCTACAATGTAATCATATCGGAAGACAAGCGATGGAAAATTGAAAGATTAATCGAATACCTACTTACCTGTATGAAGATTAATCGTAATTTTCCGAGCTTGTCTTCCGATATGATTACAACCCTCCCAACCACATGCCCCTTAGGCGGGCAATATTGCTCTAAAACAGAATGAGTAAGCATCGAAGTGCGATAGCAGACTCGGGTTGAGGATAAAAAACTTTATGCTTTAAAAACGTATCGATGGGTATGGTGATTCAGAAACTACAATGTAATCATATCGGAAGACAAGCTCGGAAAATTACGATTAATCTTCATACAGGTAAGTAGGTATTCGATTAATCTTTCAATTATCCTTGCATACTAAAGCGAGTCTTCGCAGATGTTTTTTTACTAATCGGATGTATCCACCTCATCTCAGCAACTGCGTTGCCGTTTAAAGTAAATATCATCTGACAAAAATGTCTTTTCTGGGAATCCCGCATTTTATTTTAAGGGTTTCCAGCAATATCCTAGAAAAGCCTTGACATCGAATTCGCATTTGCTCTTCCTGAATGTGACGAAATAAGAATATAAACGAATATTCTGAAGGTCTGAAATATATATTTTAAGGATTTAGAATATACTCTCGACTGCTGCCGAATATAATGTCAGATATTTTTCAATATTGAAATGTTGATAATATTTTCAGGTCGTGTCGCTTAGAAGAGCAAGTGCGTTAGGATGATTCAATATCAGGTGCCATCAGTTCTATAGGGTCAGGATTCTATGTATTTACATCTCGAGCAAATTTGGGTCATATTAGAAACATTTTATACAATGTGAGTTATATAAGGTGCAATATGAACAGAATCATTTCGACTCAAGGACCTTCGAGTGAGTTTAAAAATAGTGTAACTTCAAAGAAGTAATACGAAATTAATATATAAGTTATTTCCGCATAGCAAAAAGTGTAAAATATAAAATTATTAGTAACCACTGTCGGTCTCGTCCAATGTCTCGTCGTCATGGAACTGAAACGTATTTTTTCTTCAAACGTCAGTAAATCCGTCATTACTCGACTGTGTAGGCGGCCGTGAAGTTTCGTTTTTCCTCCGCCGGAGCTTTACTTTTAACTTTTCCGCCGGCGGAAGTAAAAGTGTTGTCATAGCAACATAGATACAATACAAACAGACAACAAAATAAGCGTCAACAACTCAAGATTTATTAAACTACAATTTGTATTTATCACTCAATTTGTGACTGCATTCCTAAAAATCACTAATTTAGGAACAAATTGGTTATTATTTAATCGAACTTACTCAATAACTGCTTATCAATACGGAATTAAAACGCAATCGAAGATGCAATTTTAAAAAAATAATTATTGTTGACAGTGTCCACTGACAGCTTTATGTTACATTACCATAGCAACAACCTGTGCCTATTCACCGACACGGGTCTAAGCCGCCTTGCGAACCCACTTATCTTTAATAATAATTAGATATTATTACTATTAAAAAGAGATGTTTTTGCATTCATTTGTCGACATTTGAAGAAAAAATAGCATATTTTATTTAGAGGAAAAGTTACTTTTCATGGCTTGCTCTCTATTACCAGCCTCACTCCGTTCGGCTGTTAAACACGAACGCGCCATGAAAAGTATCACTTTTCCGCCATATAAAATAGAAAGTCTGGAGCCGATCAATGACAGTTTGTGACAAGAGGGGCTGCATTGTATTGGCTGGCAGGAACGTCAAACTGGTGAGAGCAGTTTGATTACGGGGAGTGACGCCCCCACCATTCCGAGTTGCCACGGGATGTGGCCCATCAAATCCCATCGTCCTCCTCCAGGCTGGAGAACACCAAAGTACAAGGTCTGGAGCTGATCATTGGGGAGTGATCCAACAAACCCCATTTTTACCCCTGTCAGACTAGGGACCGCCAAAGGAATGAGTCTGAGGCCGATGCTTCGAGTGGAAGTGGCCCTAGGTGGTAGATGCATAAGCCTACTCGCATCGTCCGGTGAAAGACCACCCCACCAGAATTGGGGAGCGCTAAGTGGTTTTCCCAAATCACGTTCCGCTTCCGCGCTGGTGATCCCGGGTTTCACAGTAGGAATATATGGACATGATGGTGCTTCCAGGATCAAAATATTCCGGAGGTAAACTCCCCGGCCATTCGGATCTCCGGGCGCTGGGTGGCCCTGGGAGCCCTTCATTCCGCATTTCACAGACAGCAAAGATACCGAACCAATTTAGAATAGATTTCTGCAACATAAGAGGCCTAAATACAAACATAAATTCGGTACACCAACATCTACAAGCAAATAGACCACACATATTAGCCCTTACAGAAACACAAGTATGTTCTACAACAACAACAGTGAACTACCTCTATCCTGGTTACGACTTACATACCCGATTTAGATATAAGTTCGGAATATGCCTTTTTGTCCGAAGCGACCTTTCATGTCACCGCGAGGAAACACTCGAACTGAACAACCTTGACGTCATGTGGCTCAAGTTCACCGCCAAGGGATTAACCAAGTTTATATGTTGTCTCTATCGCCCTCCGAGCGATAGAGCCTACCAAAGCTTTTTCTCAACACTAGCTACCACCTTTGACTCAATACAGGTCGATCACCCCAGTTCAGAAATAATCGTTCTGGGAGACTTCAATGCCCACAACACCAACTGGCTCAAACATCACAACAAGACCGACAACGAAGGTAGAGAGGCTGAAGCATTTGCCATCAGCTGCGGGCTTACTCAACTTGTAGACGAACCAACTCGAATCTCAGAGAGGGGCGAATTCGCCGCCCTCCTGGATCTTTTTCTGACCACCAATCCTGACCAGTACAAGGTTACAGTTGGTCCGCCATTAGGTACCTCCGACCACAAACTTATTACAACGGTTTGTGAATTGCCACTCATACAGAAGGATCCACCATTGCCTCGCAAAATCTGGCATTACAATTCTGCAAACTGGGACGATCTGAGGCAGTTTTACCTAGATTTTCCTTGGCTCGACGTCTGCTTTGCCACTGACGACCCGTCAGACTGCTGCGAAGAGATCATGCAAGTAATCTCCTCAGGAATGGAAGCATACATCCCAAATTCCATCAAGTTACCATCAAAAGGAAAGCCCTGGTTCGACAAAAGATGCGAAAGAGCTGTAGGAAGGAAACAGCAAGCCTATAAGTACTGGCAGCAAAATCAGACCGCTGAAAATCGCAATTATTTTATCGAAGCGAGAAACGAGTGCAAGCGTGTGATCGACGAAACTAAGGACAAACACAATCAAAGGATCAGGAATAAACTTTTGCAATGCCCCAGTGGCTCCAGGAATTTCTGGTCGGTAGCAAAGGCAGTAAGTAACAACTTTACAAAAACGTCTCTCCCACCTTTAACGGACGAACGTGGCATCACGACAACTACAGCCAAAGAAAAAGCAAACATGCTCGCCAAAATGTTTTCATCGCACTCTACCTTAGACGAGCCCCAAAGCAAGACTCTCCCCACTATACCGAACATCAACACCACCATGGCAGAAGTCAAGTTTTCTCATCGTGATATTCGCAAAATCCTTAAAGAACTAGATACGCAAAAGGCATCAGGACCGGACGGAATACCTGCCATCGTGCTAAAGAACTGCGCCAACGAACTAACACCTATTTTTTCCAGGCTTTTTTCTCTTTCTTACAGAAAAGGGATTTAGCCATCCTCTTGGAAAGTCGCTCGAGTGCAACCTGTTCCAAAAAAAGGCAAGAAAACCACGCCCTCAAACTATCGCCCGATTGCCTTGCTTCCAATAATCTCCAAAGTCATGGAACGTGTAGTCAACCAGCAACTACTCAAGTACCTCGAGAGCAACAGAATAATCAGCGATAATCAATACGGCTTTCGCAAAGAGAGATCGACAGGAGATATATTGGCCTATGTCACTCATATATGGAGTAGGGCAATTGAAAACTACGGAGAGTCTCGAGCGATTGCGTTGGATATTTCAAAGGCATTCGACAGAGTTTGGCATGACGGACTGCTCAACAAACTGCCGTCCTTGGGACTGCCCGCCTCTCTCTGCAGCTGGCTGGCCAGTTTCCTTAAGAACCGATCCCTACATGTTGCGGTCGATGGACACATCTCGGACACATTCCCCATCAACGCGGGCGTGCCTCAGGGCGCAATACTTTTACCAAATCTGTTCCTCATCTATATTAATGACCTGCTGATCGAAACGAATAATCCTGTTTACAGTTTTGCAGATGACAGTACCCTTGTCTCCCACTTTAGATCAGAAAAACCCTTACCAGCGACTGAGACTCATCACCGCAGACAGGAGCAGATTACAGCAATTAATCAAGGCCTGGAGAAAGTTCAAACTTGGGGCGACCGAAATTTGGTCCAGTTCAATGCAGCAAAGACCCAAGCAGCAACGTTTACTAAGAGGGCCAATACAGCGGGGCCTAACATCATTATGGCAGGATCGACCATTCCTTCATCCTCGTCAATCGGGCTGCTGGGTGTCTCGGTCAACAGCAATATGTCATGGCATGACCATGTTGCTAACATCGCAAAATCAGCCTCCTAGAAGCTTGGTGCGCTATTTCGCAACAAAAAACTCTATACACCGCAGCAGTTGCTCTTGCTGTACAAAGCGCAAATAAGACCGTACTTAGAATATTGCTCACATATCTGGGGTGCCGCACCAAAGCATACCCTAAAGCTGCTGGATTCCATTCAGGAGAGGGCTGTGCGTCTCGTCGGCGATCCGGAGTTGACCTGGAATCTGGATAGTCTGGAACAACGCAGACATGTGGCCGAGATGTCTCTGTTTTACAGATACTTTCACGGCAGATGTTCCCAGGATTTGGCCCACATAATCCCGCCCCTGGCAACTCCTGTCAGGCAGTCCCGACAGACGGCAGGAGCGCACCAGTTCGTCGTACAACTAGAAACACCTAGAACATCGCTTTACCAGAACTCCTTTGTCTGGCGCACTGCATCACTGTGGAACTCACTTCCAGGACATCTGTTTCCCACTAATTACAACTTACAAATATTCAAGAACCGAGTCAATCAACATCTTCGCACACACACCGCTCGTCGAGCGTCATAGGATCTACCTTTAGTGTGTGTGCCACTGCCATAAAAAGAAAAAAAATATTTTTTTAATTTCTCCAATTTTTAGAAATATGAACTAGTGATTTTATTGAAGATTATTTCCTTCATCGTAAAATGGACCAATCAGACAGCCCGATTTTCTGAATAAATTTTGTTTAGATAAGTGATTATTGCACTAGACCTGTTTAACAGCGATTAAACTGCGTCCTCCATATTGGATTTCGTTTTGTCGATTGTAGCTGATTCTTGCAATTTTCATTAACGGTTTTTGAAAAAACAATATTTTATAAATGGTTTGAATGATCTAATATTGATTTTTATTGCTAAAAACTCCGATTTTCTTTAAAATTTGTCTTTCATTATTTTGGTATAAGGTGACAGAAAATTTCAAATTTTGAAATATTTACATGTCGAATTTGATAAGCGGGCCTAGTCAACGCATCATTGGGGTATGTAACCAAGGTTACTAATTTAGGAAATAATCTAGCCGTATACCACTCAAACTATGAATTCAATCGATTAAACTACATTCAATATTTCTCGCATGATTTTTCTTTTTGGCAAATAGTTTCATGCAAAATAATTTATAAATAAAAACCCTCGATCGCTTCGCGGTCTCGGGTTTTTATTAAATTATTTTGCATTCAACATTTTCGAGAAAAATCATGCTCAAAACATTGAACGTTGTTTAATCGATTAAATTCATAGTTCTCGTGATATAATATATGAGAAAATTAAAATTAGAGGTTAAATTCATCGAATTTGATATTTGTTTTATACCATAACCAATTAAGTGGTCAAAATGTACCTTTTGTATTTACGTAGTAAGTCTACTGTCAGTAACTCCATGTTTCGGTATCGTGGATAAAACTCTGTTTTAGTGAATAGGTTTGTTTAATTTTTTGGTCGTAACAATTTTGTGATGATTTTAGTAATATCATCTGTAAGTACAAATGTTACAATTGTAAAGTGAAGTTCATTTTCCTTTACCTTCAAAAGATAATGACAATTTGGTGAAAAGTCCGATTTCAATATTACCTATTGCTCCTATAGCTTTAAAATAGTTGAAGAAATAGACATTTTTAGCACGAGGCGTTAACCGAGTGCGGAAATCATCCAGGGTTGGCATACTTTCAAATCAGAAACGTAAAGTATTTTTCCTATAAAAATGACACAAAAAGTAGATGTTTATGAAATAGATTTATATCATAAGTTTCAAATCAAAAGTGGTCTCTAATTGACACCATCTGCAATCTGTTTAGGAACATTCCGGTTGAAAATACTTTTCATCACGGGTGTGACCAAAGGCACTTTTTTAACCAAAGGAAAATTTCTTCTTTTTTCTCATTTTTATAAATGGTAGCAGGAAAAAGTATTTTTTTCTACGATTGGCTTGAAAATGAGTAAAAACACTAATATCACTCTTGAAAACTATACTTTTCACTTACCTCTAAAAAGTATACTTTTCAAGCAAAATGTGAATAAATTGGAAAGATGGTGTAAAACATTATAGTTGAAGTAGTAGAAATGTATAGTGTGCAACACTTGTAAAAAGTACAATTTTCTGCACTGGTGACACTAAAATTGAAAAGTTTGACAGAAATCTTCGGCGGTAACTGGTTAAATCAACGATTCTACTGATCTCTGTTTAATTTTTTGGCGATGGAATTTGAAATGTTGCTTCGGCTTCGTCTGGAACAACGTGCAAACCAGAGGCATTCACAATGTATCGTAAGTACTTTAAACTCTGATATACAGAAATTGCATTTCTCATAATTAGATTTGAGTCCAGCGGCTCGAACACGCATACATATTTTACGAAGCACGCTACATGCAGGCAAAATCGGATGTAAAGATAATTACGTCGCCCAAATAAACAAAAGGCGCAACGTCCACGTTGCGAGGCCGGGAGCGATTTGGCATGCCCAAAAATCACCCGTTTGAATTGAAACAAAGCCTCTAGTACTCGTAGTATACCATCATAGCCGTACAGCCTAAATCAGATGCCATATTAGAAAAAAACTTTAGAAACCTAATTATCGTAGAACTCCTATTATTCATATTTCAAAGCATGAACGAGTGAATAACAACTGGTTGTTCACATCTAAAATCCCATTCGTCAGCATGTAAATCAGACGCAATTCCCCTTTTAGACTAGAATCGATGCCTACTATATGGTCATGACGAAATCGGTCAACTTTTATGAACACACTGTAGTTAGTAAACGAATTTAGGCAATACCCACTCAATAACAATGCTTGTCGTGAGACCTCAACAATGCAGGCAGTGCAATTTTAATTATATAAGGAAATACATAAAGTAATATTTATGAAAACTATCTTAACTTATTTTAAAGAACGGTAGCTATATGACAGTCTTCTTGACAAATCCTAAAAGATTTGTTTGAATTTTGGTTTAATTAATTCTAGGTGTAGTGTTAAATGTAGGTTCCCAACTCCCCTACACCTGCGTTAAAATTAAGGATATTTATTTATGTATAATAATTTTTTTAAAGTACTGAAGAAATGTTATTCCATATCAATACATAAACTATACTATTCCACTTCTTCTCTTAATTATTTTTACTTAAGATAGTAAAAAAAAATTCGATAAAGAAAGGTACTATATAAGGTAAATATGCATGTCATGCACTTTCAAATTTCATTTACCTATCATCGAGCCTAACATATTGTTTAGTGAGTGTTTAGGTATTAAAACTCTATATATTATAGAATATAAGCCATGAAAATACATAAAACTTTTAAAGAAATAGATCCCAAATTCAATATTGTAACGGAATATATGCTTATTCCGCTCCACAAATTCATTTGCAAATGATTCTCGGTATTTGAGTTGCCAGTGACATCTATTCACCAATGGATTTATTTCGTGCAAGTAACGATTTTAAAAGCACTAGTACGCTGTTTCGTATCTACCATTTGTGAATTTATTTCACTAGAGATTACTATATTTAATATTTAAGTTGCCAGTGACATCTGTTCACGAATGGGTTTATTTCGTGTGGTTAGCACTTTTAGGAAGCGCAGTACGCTATTTTATACCTACAATTCATGAATTTAATTTACTATAGATTGCTATATTTAATATTGGGTATTTATATAGCTTGACGCTGCGTGATTTATAGTAGTAATCACATGATATAAATTAGTCAATAATACAGCGGCAAGCATAATTTGTTGAACGTCTTAAATTTTGAAAGCGAGGTCGTTTATATCTTTGTCGAGACGCTTGACGGGTAAGTGCTGATTTTTAATCTTTAAATATTTAATTCATCTTGCAGGATATTTAACTAATTCTTTCATCTGTTAAATACATAACTAACACTTGTTAATGATTTGTTTAGTCTTATTCGCCTAAAGGAAGAATTTAGCATTGTTATATTTGATTTTTATTTAGCTTACATCTTCAATAATTTTAATTATTGTCGTGACCGTTGGGTAAGAATACCGATTTATTGGTGAATATTTGCGTCTCTCATTAGTCAAATTCATATAATTTGAAAGAGGCTTAGTGCAGATTTACGGAGAACGTAATTATTTCATCGTTTAGTGGTCACGCACAATATTTTACATATTTCCATTCAAATAGAACAGTATTATTTGGGTTATTCTCTGAGTAGATTCTACATATTTCTGCAAAGGTAGTAATTTAAATTTTCAGTAGAATTTCTCCGAATTTTCCCTCATAGTATTGCTGGTTTTAATATTTTTTTCTTTTCAGGCTCATTCAATTAAATTTTCAGTTGATTTGTTAGATCAAGCATATAATTATTAGCACTCGCTCTGTCTCGTCTCAACACTGATGTACCGACATTACTTTGCATTTATGAGAGGTTAATCTCACATATGTAAATTTATCTGGTTTTTTATCTTTTGTCTAAATTTCTATCTCGATGCTAGTTAGTGATTATCTTATCATTATCTTTAATTAATTGAGGCGTAATTACGGTCAATTATCGTTTATGTGCCAAGGGCCGAAATAAAAACTAATAGGAATTACTTATTTTGAGATATAAGACTCGTTATTAGAGGTTGTACCTCTATTTTTCTATTTATTATCAAACTCAAGTTATCTTTTATTTAGATTTACCGAGAGTGACTGAATTGGAACGTAATTTCATAATATTCTTTTGAATTTTAAATTTCAGTAATTATTTCTTTTGAATTTCATATTTTAAAGTAAAGAAAAGGATATCTTGAGTAACAGTAGTTATTTATAATTTTTGCGCAATTTAACATTGTAATCTAAGTTTCTGATTATATCTGCTTTAACCAGTAAATTTTTAATTTGTTGATTTCTTCCTCATGTGCTTAACAGTGTCACATGATATTACCCTGAATATTATATTATTTAATTAGCAATATACATTGATCTAAGACTAAGTTATTTTCTCTTGCATGTATTCAACACCCCCTAATTGGCTGGAAGAAAACATCATGCTTGGCAAGTAGCAGGTGTTCGTCCACTTACGGTACAAACTGTTCTGAGGGAATCGATACGTTGGGAACCAAATAAGTCCTTGATAGGACCAAGAGACACTAACTTGGGAACAGGCAGAAACGGTTCCAGTAGGGGTCCCAATACGATCGCATGGTTACCGAATAGTTGGACAAGTTAAGTATTAGCCAATCAGAGGATAAACATATTGTAAAGACCAATAATAACGCTTTATCATTCCTTTTTTTTAAATCTGTCACAATTAATTTTAATTTTCATTACTAAGTCAAATTTATTCATAAACTTTATTTCATATAATTTGAATCATAATTATATTTGTAATTTAATTATATTGATAATCTCCATTTCACACGATACCATCACTCATATTTGTAGTTTAATTGTATAATTAATATATTTGTTATTTCTATTAATGTTACCTTTGCTAGGTAAAGGTATCGAAAAAAATAGGTATCTGCGAAAAAGTGTAGTAGCCGATGATAGTTGTTAAGTTTTTTTTGTTAATAATAATAATGTTGTCATTGTCATATAGAAAGGAAAGAAGTCTGCCAAAATAATATACAGTGTGGAAAAAAAGTATGGACTACCCCTAATAATTAGGCTGTCTTTAGGTTTCATGAGAAACGCTCGAACACGTCAATTTAGTTTTTCAGTTACCCACATTCTGACTGAATTCATTTGTTTTTTTATTGACATCTGTCAAAAATATGACGTCATCGACTTTTTTTTTAAATGACAATATATGACATGTGATACATCATTTGAAAGGTCTTTTCTCACTCAGTACGCTCCTAAATTTTGGGCGTTTCTGTCACGCCGTTTCAAAATGGCGACCGTTCAATAGTAAAAATTATCTTAAGTTAACTCCCAGTAGAAAGAAATCTCTTATTTGTAAAACAAATCTATTAATCAATTGTCAATCACACTAAGAAAGTCCTAAGAATGTATCATTCAATGCCTGTCCCATTAAGTTTCTTGGCCTGATCTTGTTATTAAATCCATCGTGGAAAAACAAATTCGATATCTCAATGTCGACGTAATCAGTTGTGGTCATAGAAAGCTTAGACAAATGAAATAAACAAACAAAAATTATTGTCAGTTTGTCAAGTGCTAACATTAGTAAGTTTTACTATCATTGCCTTGTATTCAAATGTTTTTCTTTTTATAAATAAAAAGTGTCGCTCAGTGAAAAAGAACGTGTTGAAACTCTTATGGTGGTTGGTTACGGAGATCGTCGCAGATCTACTAGCGAGGTACGTGAACTTTTTAATCAAATTCATCCAGACCGAACGCCGATTTCGCAATCCACCCTGTGCAAGATTTTTAAAAAATTACGAGGAACATGGCCGTGTTAAAAATTTACCTAAAAGTGGAAAGCCGAAAGTACATGAAAATATTCAGCTTGACATCATATTGGCTGTTGAAAAAAATCCGCATAGTGCCAGTAGCACTTAATATGGGAGTAAGTCACAAATCTGTGCAAACAATTTGGTACAAAGAAAAATACCACCCTTACAAAGTCTGCCTGGGACACGAATTAAATGAGGATGATTTCGACCGAAGACTGCAATTCTGCGAAATCATGCAACCAATTTGTCATCAAGATGAAAACTTTGCTGCCAATATTTTATTTTCAAATAAAAGCGACTTTTTACCTTATCGGTACTGTAAACAGGAAAAATTGTGGATATTGGCCCAAAGAAAATTCACGATGGATTCAAGAAGCTCATAATCAATCACCTGAGAAACTTAATGTATGGGCAGGCATATTGAAAGGTAAAGTGTTAGGACCAATTTTATTTGAAGGAAATCTTACTGGTGTTCCAGTAAGATTCTCTGCAGTTTGATCTTTTGTCAGCTTTAGGCACTCTTTATCCTGACCACAATAATCCCGATTTGCCCAGTCCAAATATTTGGCCACAACAAACTATGCAAGAGAAGTTCGAAAATATCTCGATTTAATGTTTCCAGGAAAGTGGATTGGACGACGGGGTCACGTTGAATGGCCACCAGGTCACCTGATATGACCCCTTCGGCCTTTTTTTCGTGGGATTATTTGAAATCTAAGGTTTTTTTTTTTAAATAGAGCAAGAAATATTGATGACCTAAAGTGTCGCATAAGAATTGTAATGGTTAGCAGATCTTCTTTATTTTATTAATATTTCTATAAATTATGATTATTCTTTTTTGTTATGTTCTTGTTTTGTTTTATTTAATACTGCTGGCTGATTTATTGTAAGTATCAATAAAACTATGCTCAATAGTGTGCGTCTTTTTCTAACGAAATAAAATAGTTATTTGTGTATTTAGAGCGCAAAGTAACGGATTGCCGCTTGAGAAAGAATGTTACTGCGCGACGCGTAGCGGAGCGCAGTAATCTTTCGAAAACGATAATCTTACTTTGCGCTCGAAAAACACACAGAACTTTTTCTACAGCCGCATTTTTTAAAATTAAATGCACATTTTCTCTATACTTATTCTGAAATTGGCAAATGACTGTCAGTTTTGACATATTATATTTTTCCTTTTACTGGAAGTTAACTTAAGATAATTTTTACTATTGAACGGCCGCCATTTTAAAACGGAGTAACAGAATCGGCCAGAGAGAAAAGACCTTTCGAATGATGTATCACATGCCATATATTGCCATTTAAAAAAAAGTCGATGACGTCATATTTTTGACAGATATCAATAAAAAACAAATGAATTTTGTCGGAATATAGGAAACTGAAAAACTAAATTGACGTGTTTGAGCGTTTCTCATAAAACCTAAAGACAACCTAATTATTAGGGGCAGTCCATACTTTTTTTCCACACTGTATTTTACCATTTAATTAAAGAAGAGAGGACATTTAAATAGGTTTTATCCCCAAGAATTGGTTCTTCGCCCCGGGATTACAGACAAATATATATTTTAGGTAAGACCCGATAACAATTGGTCCTTCGAGCCGGATGAAGTTAAAAATGTAGTAGGAAAAATAGAAACTCTCCAAGGTAATGATCATTTAAGAAATCCAATTTTATTACAAGACTTACTTGAAAAATTACCAAATAATTTAAAATTGAGTTGGATGGAATCTATTTCTGGCAGGACAATTCAAAAGCCTAAATTATTAGAGTTTGCTTCATGGCTGGACAGAAAAGCGTACTTTGCATCTCAAATTCCAAAATTGGATGTCAAATCTGATAATGACATACATCATCATAAACCTGCGCCAGGTAATAAAAGATTTACCTTGATGACTGAGAATGGTAATATGCTGCGCAGCATTTTTAGATATGAATGTAGATAATCGTTGGAAGTTTGTTACTTCAAATAAAGTTTGTTTTTCTTATTTATTACCAAAACATAATATAAAAAACTGTAAGAAAGTTAAAAAATGTGGTAAAAATAGTTGCTTGAAATCACATCATGAACTTTTGCATTTAGAAGTAAATACAATTTTAACAAACGACGACTCTGATGCAAATAAAGAAATAAATGGTTTCACGTTGACTTCATCAGTTGTTTTATTAAAAATTCTTTCTGTTGTCTTAAGTAAGGGAAGGAAAGTGATAGAGACATTTGCTTTGTTGGACGACGCGTCGACTGTGACTTTAATAGATAAAAATCTAGCAAGTGAATTAGAACTTGACGGATCTAGAAGCAAACTGTGTATTCAGTGGACCAATGGTCAAACAAATGAACAAAATGATTCAAGAATACTAAGTTGTAATATCGCGGAACCAGGAAGTATAAAGGAGTATCATCTACGATACATAAGAACGATATAAAACATGTCAATGCCTTGCCAAACGGCAAATATGGACAACGTTTTCAAAAGATACACATATTTAAATAAAAATATAAAATTACAATCGTTTAACAATGCCAAACCCCTTTTACTTATTGGGCAAGATAATTGGCCACTTATAATTAATCGAAAAACTATTACAGGTCCTTGGAACTGTCCAGCTATGAGTAAAACTCTATTAGGATGGACAATTCACGGAAATATACATCCAGACGTTGGGAAGAGGCAAGAAGAATTCCAAGTTCATCACATAAGACATGGTGACCTTTTACATGATATGGTTAAGAAACAATGGCAAATAGATAATTTTGGTATAAATAAAGTTAACACAACCATGTGAAAAGAAGATGTAAGAGCTCAAAAGATTTTGTTCAGAACAATGCACCGTAAAACAAACAGACAGGATGGAGATAGGTTTACTGTGGGAGAATGAAAATATTACTTTGCCAGAAAGTAAGGCAAATGCTCTTAAGAGACTGAACTGTACAGAAAGAAAAATGGACAAACACAAAGAATTTGGACAGCTCTATTGTCAGAAAATTCGTGACATGGAAGAAAAACAATACATTCGCAAGCTGTCGTAGGAAGAAAGTCAAATAATTATTAACCCACGGACCTGGTATTTACTGCATTTTGGTGTTACCAATCCAAATAAGCCCAACAAAATGAGAATTGTATTTTCATAGTACCTCTCTGAAAACTATCATTTTCGACGTCTCTGCAGAGCAAAGAAAGTAAGCCTTTTCGGTCCGGACACAAGAAAAATTTTCCCGGTCCCTAATTAGGGAGCGGGAAAAGTTTTCCCGTTCCCTGATTTTAAGTGCTAAATTTGCAGTCACAGAATAAGCATAAAGTATATTAAATTGGGTTAAAATTATACAGCGATGCAGCCTACAAGATTAATCTAGTACTTTTTAGCGTCAATAGTCTAATTTTAAGTTAAATTATTTTATTTATTCTGACCTTACTTGTCACAAATACTTCAAAATTAGCTGCCTATTCAGTTACAACAAAGCATACAAACACATTTCCATAGCAACGCTTGATGAATATTAGATAAATACCTGTCTTGCTTGTCTTGCCAGTTTGACGTTTGCTTTCATTTAAATACAAAATGTTTATGACATTATTTTGGATACTTAAAATTATAATATTTTTATGTTTATGTCTTGATTTCAGAGAGGTATTATGAAAAATATCGTTCATTACACGCCCAGAAACAGCTTTTCCTGTGCTTGCACGACTTCCGGTGTTCGGCTAAACTGTCGTGCGCGCACCAGAAAAGCCTAGTTTCCAGACTGGTAATGAAATATACTATTGATGCTGCTTCTAAGTCACATGGATTAAGTTTAAACGACACTTTATTAACAGGACCAGACCTTTACAATTCTTTGTTTGAATTAAAAAATTTGCATTTCCTGCAGACATTAAAGAAATGTTTCTACAAGTCCAGATTCGCCAAGAGGATCAATGTGCTCAACGAATACTATGGAGGGGAATGAACCGAAACAGGGAACCATATACATATGAAATAGGAGTAGTATTCTTTGGATCAACATGTGGACCTTGCCTTGCTCAAGAAGCTAAGAACAGGAAAGCTTTGGAGTTTAAGGAAGGATTCCCTAAAGCTGTTAAAGCAATCGTTGAAGATCACTACATGGACGATTATCTGGGTAATGCGGACAGCGAAGCGGAAGGTATTCAGCTTATTAATGATATAATAAATATTCATAAAAGAGGAGGTTTCGTCATTTGTAATTGGATTTGTAATAGTGACTTAATCTCATCTAAATGAGAATTTGAATGAATTTAAAAGCAGATAAAGAAAAAACCTTGGACAATTTAGAGAAGTCTTCTACTGAGCGTGTTCATGGAGTATGGTGGAACCCTAAAACAGATACCTTTGGATTTGAAACAAAATTTTACAAAATAGGTAAAAGTATATTAGAAAATAATAGAACACCCACTAAACGTGATATTTTAAAAGTGGTAATGTCAGTTTTTTACCCTTTAGGATTTCTAACAAATATTTTGATTCGAGGAAAAATTCTATTACAAGGAACTTTCCAGAACAAGTTGGGATAGGATGATGAAATTCCAAACACTTTATATGAAAAATGGATTGTTTGGTTTGAAAATTTAAAAAGTATTTTTAAATTTAAAATACCTAGACAATATTTTTTTCTCCGATTGACAGCAAATATTAATTTTGCAGACACATATCGATCACCAAAGTATTACTTATCCTGCCTTGGCAGCAAAGTGAGTACTTTGCTGCCTAGACAGCAAAATGATTAGTCTCCATGGGAATAAAACGTTTGACATAAGTTGTCAAACTATAATTATTATGGACATATACATTTCCATAGCAACCATCCGTGCCAAAAATTGCGATTTCTATCAAATTTTGTGTTAATTTATCACTACAGGAAAAATAAAAAGATTGTGGGAATTGCAATAATTTGCAAATATACAATATACATATATCATTATAAACAATCGGAGAAAAAATTATATGTTCAACTCGGCAGTAAAGTAGATTGACTGCCTTAGCTGAATTCCTAGCCTCGCTACGCTCGGCTATGAACTATCAGCCGCGGCAGTCAATCTACTACTTTGCTGCCTAGTAAAACAAATAACTATACCCTAGATAGACACAAAGGTATAGTACAACTTCATATTTTTACAGACGCTTCAGACAAGTCATATTGTGCAATAGCTTATCTTAGAGTACAAATATACACTAGGATTCAAGTGGCATTTGTAACTTCTAAAGGACGTGTGGCTCCATTAAAACCTTTAAGAATACCACGCTTAGAATTACAGGGCGCATTAATGGGTGCCAGAATAGGAAGTTTTCTGAAAGAAAATATGAAATTAAATATTGCAAACATTTTCTATTGGACGGATGCGAAAACAGTACTATATTGGATCAAATCTGAGACAGGACGTTTTAAAGTGTTCGTGGCTCAGAGACTTGGCGAAATTCAAGATTTATCTAACTCAACACAATGGAGATGTGTACCATCAAAACTAAATCCAGCAGATGAAGCAACAAAGAACAAGGATCTGGATTATACGGAGAATGGTATATGGTTATCTGGACCTAAATTCTTAAAAGAGGATTCTCATAACTGGCCTCAAGAAAGTTTAACAGATAACACTATAGATTGTGACGCAATGGAATACAAAACAGATATTGTTTTAATGACTTCAATTAAAGAAAATCCTGAAATACCTGATCCACAAAGATTTTCAAAATGGAACAGATTAAGACGTAGCACCGCTTATATGCTGAGATTCATACAGAATTGTAAAAAAAAGAATCAACTTCAAGATGTTTTAGGAAAGGATCAACTACAAGAAGCATAAGTACTATTCTTTAAAAAGATTCATGTAGACTGTTTTTCGGAAGAAATAAAACATCTTCAAACTAAAAATTGCGTTCAGAAATATAGTCGACTTTGGACATTATCACCAGAACTGGACAAACATGGGATAATTAGATTAAAAGGAAGACTCGAAAATGATCTCTCTGCAAACAGTTTTATACATGTTTTAAGACAATTTGGTTGTAGGAGAGGTTTTCCAGTCGAAATGTATAGTGATAATGGAGGAAATTTTAAACTGGCAGATAAAGAATTATCTGAAGAACTGAAGAGGTTGTTAAGTGAAACAGAAATAAAAGAATTTTGTAGCTTACATAGCATAAAGTCAAATTTTAACCCGCCACATGCACCACATATGGGAGAAACATGGGAAAGACTTATACAATGTATAAAGAAAGTCATGAATGAGATGTTTAAAACAAAGTCCCCTCAAGAATATGTACTTAGGACTATATTTGCGGAAGCGGAAAACATGATCAATTCAAGACCAATTCAAGACCCACGTGTCTGTCTATCCTAACGATTTGGAACCCTTAACCCCAAATCGTTTCCTCATAGGACCATCTTATAGTGCGTTATCATGTGCTGTTACAAGGGAGACAAACCTAAATCTCCTTTCAAAATGGCGAGCAGCACAAAAATTATCTGACTATTTTTCGAAAAGATGGTTGTATGAACATATGCCCCTTTTGTTGAAAAGGACAAAATGGCATCAAGAAAGAAGCCCGTTAAAGGAGGGAGAATTTGTTATTATAGTAGATCCTGACGGTCCACGAAATGTTTGGCCTAAGGGTCGAATTATTCATACGTATCCAGCTAAAGATGGAAGAATACGCATAGTAGATGTGAAATTAGAAAATGGCCATATATTAAGAAGACCAGCAACTAAAATATGTAAAATTAATGTTGAACAGTAATTGTTCTAGGAACAATTACTGCGGGGGAAAATGTTATTTCGAAAAAAATAGGTATCTGCGAGAAAGTGTAGTAGCCGATGATAGTTGTTAAGTTTTTTTTGTTAATAATAATAATAATGTTGTCATTGTCATATAGAAAATAAAGAAGTCTGCCAAAATAATATATTTTACCATTTAATTCAAGAAGAGAGGACATTTAAAAAGGTTTTGTCCCTAGAAGAATTAGTTCTTCGCTCCAGGATAACAGACAAATATATATTTTAGGTAAGACTCGATAACAATATTGTTGTTTTGAAATTTATTTCTTTAATTTATCGCAAGATTGAAGTCTGTGAGACACGAATTATAAGGGCATATTTCTGATATGCTTATCTTTATATTTATTTATATCTAAGTATTCATATCCAGTTCGCATTGTCTCTAGAAACTCTGGCGCCCACAATACACAAAAAAATATCTGCTAATAAAAGAACGTCGACCGACGATCTAAGGAAAATAAAAACGAGTCTCATGCATACAAAATTGCGCACAAAGCCATACTTGATTAAATAAATTAACTTTCGCTACAAATTGGCGACTGAGCTAGCTTTCATTACAAATTGACGCTCAACTGTTCAATTTCATTACAATATGTTTAGTTAACAAAATATTTATGTATGTATATGACCTACTTCGTTCTTGTATCGAGTTCTTTTTTTAATTTTTTTTTATGATCGCTATTTTTGGCGCAATATTTTTTAAAGAGACTATTGGAGATACTTTTGAGAATTATTTTTTTAAATTCTTTTCCATTGTGATTGGCGCATTCATCGAAATGTGAGATATGTTTTACTTTGGTTTACAATATTCCAAAATTAAGTGAAGCATGAGCGATCCTTTATTATAAGTTTCCAGAAATGTACCCTCAAATCCATTTATTAACTTATTAAAGATTATGTAAGTCACAGATACAAGATTTATAACTTGCGAGTAATACATTTAAAAATATGCCTAACAATATAAATTGCATACCTAAATATACAACGAAATATTAGTTACAGGTTTCACGCACTTAAAATCACATAAATAATTCACATTTCAGAAAAAATTACGAAAATAACACTAATTACTGATTACCGCAACAATCAAATATCGTCAAATTTGCAAACTAATCGTTTTCTCGCGCTGCTGCCGGTTCTATAAAGAAAGTACAGTAGACTCCGATAATTGGCGGATGTTGGGACAATACCCACTCAAGAGGTGCTATTGGTTGGGATCAGCGGTACTGCTAATTACTGAGATCGGCAAATTACCCGGCGAGCATATGAATGATTTTAAATATGTATGTAAAAACAAGGTGTCTGTCTATATTTTATACATATAGATACATGATATGAATAATGTATCTAATACAATGACATATATACATATGTATGTGTTTAGATGGTTAGTAATAATGCACGAAATTTAAAACGAGCTTATTTGCTTGTTCCCATCTCGAGAATTTCTAAACAGCGCACAGCGGCGGGCGGCGGCGACCACCAACTATCCGGCGTCGCCGATCATCTAGCGGCAGATTATCGGAGTCCATTATATTATTTTAGGAAAACGTACGATGAAGGTAGGAGCAATTAAATAAATAAATTACGAAATACCACATTATTATGGAAATATGTTTTTTCTTCAAACGTCAGTAAATCCGTCATTACTCGACTGTGTAGGCGGCCGTGAAGTTTCATTTTTCCTCCGCCGGAGCTTTACTTTTCACTTTTTCGCCGGCGGAGGTAAAAGTGTTACCATAGCAACATAGATACAAACAAACAACAAAACAAGCGTCAACAACTCAAGAATTATTAAACTAAAATTTGTATTTATCACTCAATTTGTGCACTGCATTTCTAAAAATCACTAATTTAGGAACAAATTGGAATTAAAACGCAATCGGAGACGCAATTTAAAAAAAAATAATTATTGTTGACAGTGTCCACTGACAGCTTTATGTTACATTACTATAGCAGCAACCTGTGCCTATTTACTGACACCGGTCTAAGGTCTGGCGAAGTTGCAACCAATGGCACCCCAATGGCACCCCCCTCCTACATCTTTGCTCCAAATTAGTAAAGGCCTACATACGGCACGAGCTAATATTTTGTGAGCACTTTGTTCTCTCGTAGAGGTGTTACCGGAGGTGTTATTGATCTAGGCGGCCTTGGTAATGGCTCTTAATATAATTATTATTGTACTGTTGAACCTATTTGAAAATCGAATAGGTACGTGAATTGTGAAGTTAGGTTTGCTGTGTTTATTGTACCAAAATTCCGTTAAATTTGTAATGTTTTGTTTATTATAATTTTGCATTTGACCTCTTAAATGATGATCGTTACATGAATAACAATTATTATTGGAGTGTAGCGATGGATACTTTCTTACATACTAACGTTATCTTCAAAGTAACTTTTAGATATTTTAAGGGAAATATACGAAATTTATAGAAAAATAACTCGTTACAGTTAAAGTAACCAAAATAAATTAAGTTAGTTCCAATCGTTAGAAGTAACGTGTTACAACCCATCTGAACCTCAAAATGTAGACTTTTTGCTATTTTTTTGCTCTAGTGGTGAAACTTACTTTTGACTCAAAAGACTGGAATTTCCTGAATATTTTATTTTTGGCTAATAGAGGAGTTATTTTGAATAGTATTCACCAAACAAATATATCGAGAGATGGTGTCCCTAAAGAGTTAATAAACGTATTTAAAAATATGCTGAATACTTTATGGCAAACCGCTACAAAACTCCCTTTTATTATTTATCACACTATATATGAATTTATCAGAAACGTTAAAAATGACTATCGTTGCCTCCGCTTCGTTAATGATAGGTCATTGTCGCCCTATCGTGTTGTACCCGCCATTTTGGCAACCATTTCAGTCGTTATAAGGCATGCAATGGGACTCCGTCCAAATTAAATATCAGTATAAACACAGATCGATTATTGATAAACGGTTTTTTGACTGGTTTTCGTTAAATTATGGCCGCTAAATAGCTTCCATGTTTAGAAATAATGTCAAGTTTATCGGTGCTGATTTGTTGTTTGGTGAGAATATTATATGAAACGAACGTCAGTGTCACATACAGCACATACCATCATTTGATCTCTCTATATTTATTATTTAATTTAATTTAGTAATTGAGACCTTATAATACAGAAGAACTGTCATTGTAGACCCTTAAATGCTCGGTCATTATTGCTAGCAAATGTTTTTGATCAGTGAGAACTCCTCAAAAGTTCTCTTGCAACTGGAATTTGTTAATAATAAGCTTGCTCTTTTGCTGTTCACTAGAAATAATTCTTGTTTTCTGTCCTCAAAAAATGGTTCAATGGAAATCTGCGAACTGCAAAGTATTCGCTTCGTTATCAGATTGATATCCGTAAATCATATGTATGTCCAAAACCGTTATTTTTTGTGTAATGTCCTAAAATAAACTGTCTGTAGTGGCTCTTGCCGGTGTTTTGAAAAGGATATTTAATGCCGTCGTTAATATTGCCATTAATATAGAAAAAAGATAATTCTGTTGTGCCCTATAATTCTACAATAACAATAACAATATTCTACAGCCTATAACATATTCATGATGAGAGTTAAAATTTTCCCCTTGTTTAATGGAACATGTCGTTCATTGCAAAAGCAACAAACTTTATTCTATACAACTAAAATCAATAGGTACTTTCCGATGATACCATGCTTCAGGCTTATTGGATACGATTGAGTTCACCGAAAGGCTTCTAGGTTTTCAAAGACATGAAAAAACTTTAGATAATTGGTATGGAGAACACACTCACAGTGTTCGAATTGTCCAAAAACAGTCAAAACAGAACAAATCATAGATAATTTTGCGCAATCTCAACGTCTGAGTTCGGTTTTTATTTTTTTTATGTTCGGCACACACACAAAAGAAAAATCCTATACCACTCAACGAGCGGTGCGTGTGCGGAAAAGACGGGGGACATTGGGCTTGAAGCGCTGTAGGTTGTAGTTTTCGGGAAAGACGTTACTCTGAAGACCAATCCAGAAGGAGGCAGTCCTTCAGAGAAAGGAGTCCCGCAACCTCGACGTCCTAGGTGTTCGCAACTGAATCGTATGATGATGAGCAGCTTGTGTCTGACGAGTGTTGCCCTTTGGTACAACTCTGGACGGAATCATAAGTACTAGCTCGTTCGAACATCTTTCGTAGTAGTATTGAGAGTAAAGAGATAGGTCCGCTATCAACGTCTTTAGTCAACTCTGGATCATCCACAAGATGGACTGCTCTCCTCTAATATCGTGAGCAAATGTTTGGGCGCCGAACTCCACACATGGGTACGGTATTCCAGAGATGGTCTTATCTGGGCCTTATAGAGCTGGTGCTCTATATAGTGCTCCTAGCTTTTGTGCTGCTGCCTTGGCGATTTTGGTGACGTGATAACACCAAGATATGTTGTTTTCTATGTTGATGCCCAGCAAGCTTATGTATGAGGCCAGGTTCAGTGTTAGCCCTGTCGTTGATAAGTCAGGTTTTGCGGTGTTTGCTTTTTTTGAGAAGACAGCTGCTTGAGTATTTCCAGCGTTAAACTGGACGTTATTTTCCTCACTCCATTCCACGATGGCGTTCATATCCTCATTGATGGCGGCAATCTGATTTCGTTACTCGCGTTGGGAACGAGCAGCGGCCATTGCAGTCCGCGAAGCAAGCTGGTAATAGAATTATTTATTTTGTCTAAGATATTGTTGATGTTCCTATCATGTGGGAGATAATATATACCCTTGAGGAACTGCGGCATTGATTTTAATTTCCTCCAAGATCCAATCCAGCCAAGATAAAAGTCATACACTACTAGAGCTTCAAGTTTCTTCAGGAGCAAATCATGAAAAACACTGTCAAATTCTTTTGATATATCAGTACATATTACGTTAATTTAAAATTTCTTATCGATACTTTCAATAAAATAGTTTTGAAGTTAGGATAAATTAGTTGCAGTTAGTTGACTTTGATATGTAAGACACTAAGCACCTATGTAGCTATTTTATCAATTATTGTAGGTTTAAATATCTTAGGAACGACTTAGCAAAGTAGTCCTCTGTAGATACCAATATCATGTTTGGGGTCATTTTCTGGTAGCTTGTAATCAAGAATTTCAAACGGCTTCTGAAAAGTAACTAAAAGCGTTCTAGCCAGCAAGGAAATAAGAAGTAAATTTGTTCAGGACCAGCCTCCATCTTGTCATCTAACAGTAATTTTCTTTAGGTTATCGTTGGCTGTAAAATGGTGTTTCGACAAAACACTATAGGCATTTTTTAGAATACTACATATCATGCCAGCAAATGCGTTGGTAAATATCCCGGCAGGGAGGCGTTCGTTCTGTCGCCACTGCTATGGAACCTTGTTCTCAACAGCCTCTTGCATCGCCTCAACTCAGATGGATTCTACACCAATGCACATGCAGACTATCTTACGATACTGCTCAATGGAGAGTTCGAAGGAGTTCTGTGCAATCGAATGCAGGGTGCCCTTCGCTTAGTCGAAAAGTGGTGTAGGGAGCACTCCCTGTCTGTAAACCTCAGGAAGACGGAGATGGTGCTCTTCACCAGAAAAAATGGAGGACGGAGCCACTACAGCCTCCGACCCTCCTAAACACACAACTAAATTTTGCATCTGAGGTAAAATACCTTGGGGTCACCTTCGATGCTAAATTAACCTGGAAACTTAATTTAGAACGAAGACTAAAGAAGGCATACATCTCTTATGAACACTGCCGCCGAACCATGGGTAAAACCTGGGGGATGAAACCCAGGGTCGTAATGTGGATCTATATTGCCATCATAAGACCTATGATTGCCTATGGAGCCGTAGTTTGGCGGCCCAAGAGTCACAAAAAACGGCAATGCTTAAGCTCAGTCAGGTACAGAAAACTGCCTGCCTAACTCTAACGGGAGCTATGAGAACAACCCCAACCAGAGCCATGGAAGTAATGTTGTGCCTACCTCCCCCAGATATTTATCTAAGGGAGGTGGCTCTAATTGCATTGCTAAGGCTCAAAGTCGTTGGTGTGCAACCCAGCATTGAATGTGGAGAGACTAGACGCCACCTGTGGGAAGAGGCGGTCAGAAGACTGCCACTACTGCAGATCAGTGCAAATAGCATACCTCCCAAATTTGTCTTCGACAAACTATATGATGTACAAATAAAATCAATTGAGCCTTTAATCGAAGGTTCGGTTAACATTTTCGTGGATGGCTCAAAAATCCAGTGGAATTTACTCCCGAAGCTTGCGAATTGAACTTAAATGGTCTATGGAGGGACACGCAAGTATAGTTCAGTCTGAACATGCTTCAATATCCATAGCCGCAAAAGGCATTGTTCGCAGGAATACTGAGGACAAGACTATTAAAAGCTACACGGACAGTAGACAAGTACTACTGTATTTGAAAAGTTATAAACTTATAGCCAGGTCAGTACTAGAATGCCATAATTCACTGGAGGATGCTGCTCGCAAAAACAGAATTTCTGTGTGCTGGGTTAAAGGGCATGCACAGTGCGAAGGTAACAAATCAGTGGATAAATTGGCTAGAAAGGCAGCCGGTTCAAACATTATGGGAGCCGGCCCTTCAAACCTACCTATCGCGACGACGATATATATGACAAAAAAGATCACCCATAAAGACTTTAGGGCAAGATGGGACGAAATAACTAACTGTCGACTGGCCAGGGAGCTATTAAGCTACTCTAATGTGTCTACAGCAAAAGCATACCTGGATATGTCAAGGAAGACCCTACGACTCATGGTAGGGATTCTGACTGGACACTGCCAGCAGAGGCACCTCTATGCAGAGGCTGTGAACAGGAGGACAAAATAGAGCATCTGCTCTGCGATTGCGACGCTGTTTCGGAACTAATGGAATTAATCAATTTTGGGAGAACGATGGCCAACCATGGCTTTTCTCAGAACAGCCTCCTCGGGCAACATCGCCGCCTTTTTTACAACACTAGGCTGGACGATGGCCTAGGTGGATTGGTAGACCTAGGGAGGAAGCACAGGGGGTCCAATGGGGCCTAAGTGCCGTGGCCTTTCAAGGCTACAATTTTACCATTTCCAGATTCTACATTCCAAATATCCCGGTCTGTCTCTATTTTATCACCCATAGTATTCCAGGCACTCAGGAATATGGCTATCTTTTCATAAGCTGTACGAACAAATCTACTTAATTTTGAATAGTATCATCTGATCTATGTCATTAGAAATAGCAAATAACCGAGGTCAGGGTCATGCAATTAATTTCACGTTAAAAGTAGCAAATCTTTCATAGTTATGTGGTTGGTCAGACCTTTTACAATATTTGTGCAATGGAACAAATTTAATCGATCTCGTCTTATAATGCAATACTACATTAACGGATATAGCTTGTAACGGTCTGAATATGGCATCGTGAAATAAATCGAGCAATTTTTCCTTCGATTACGATAGAATTGAACACAGAGAAGATTTTGTCATTTTGTCGAGGATTCTAAATGCAAATGTTTTAATGGGGTTAGCTTAGAGAGGATAAAAATTTAAAATAATGCACCTTCATACTTTTATCACTTATTGGCCATATTATGTTATGAGCAATAGTAAATTATTTAACTATGAGTAGGTAAAATTAAGTAATGATACTCATAGTTAAATGTTAATTTGCATTCTGTCTCCTTGTTAGAACAAAATGCCTTTATTTTTTTACCTTTCTGAAAAAGAGTAACATAATATTAATTAAGTAACGTAAAATAAGTGGGTTTATAAAACTAAAACGCGAATTTTATCCCTAGAACAAGCCTCTGAAGGTCCATTTATTTAGCTTGTAAATTCTACTGGAATGGTTTAATAGTGGCATAATTTTAAGTTGCATGGATGTAGAAAATTTAAGTTTAAGTACATTTCTGTATATCTCTTGGCTGGATGGCTTTTCTTGGCCGAATTCCGAGACAGTTTGCCCCGATTCTCCTTCGTTCATGCTGATTGTTGAATTAGTTGTCGACAATTATTTGGCTTCATTTTGGATTAGTTGTTTGGGATCTTGGCTTTTCTATAAAATATTGGTTTCTTTAGGGCCTATATGGTCGTAGGGCTATATAACTCCCAACATGTTAATTAATAATTAATAAAAAGCTTCTACTGGGGTTTCAGATGGAAAAAAAGAAGGTCGGGAAGTTTATAATCACTATCATAAAACTCCTTTTAATTTTGGTGTCTAATTGACTGTTAGGCGCTTTGTAGCTATTTCAATTACTTGCTTTTAATGATTTAAACATTTCAAGAACGATATTATTTATCATTCACTAACTGTGATATGTATTGCATGCGTGCTTTCCTCGAGATGTCAAATTTTGCGGTTGGTAGCTACCAGTCGTTATACAATCTACGTACTACGGTGTTATGGCCAGTCTTGATTGATGGGGTGTAGCAGAAAATAAGCCCGATTAGGCATGATTATTCTAAGGTCTCCAATTACGCCATATTCCATTTGGAGCATGTGCTAGAAGTACTGTCCGAGCAGCTACAGTACTGTCGACTCACGTTTTAGTAATATCTGGAATTACTTGACGGTTTTTTATTGCCGATAAGAGTAATCGGAATTTCTTATGATAGGGGTTTGAGTAAATAACTCATTTATTGGTTGGGAATATTACTTCCGGTTCTTCATAAGAATACGAAAAAAGAAACGCTCCAGAAAAGGAGGCCATCCTGAAAAGAGTATAGTTCTTTGGCAGAAAATTTGTGTTAAAATTAGAGTTTCGCGGATTGTCTGCCGGTCTTGATATAAGCCATTCGCGTTACCTTACTTAGTAGAAACTGTGTGTTTACTAATTTGTTGGTAATCGTTTCCATAATTGAGAACTTTCACTCTTTTCGTCTCAAATGAGAAGTTGTTTTTCTCATTTATGCGATTGTTGCTGAGTTTTCCTTACACAGGATTTGCCTTCATCTTCTCCAGTCAGCATGGTCTGATTTCAGCGAACTACTGATATAAGCGGAGAAAAATCCTTAACAGGTAAAATGTTGATCTTTCTTCATGTCTTTTGTTGCTTCGTCGTGATTTTTATTTGGTTTTGAGCAATGGCCTTGAATATCTTAATTTACTGTCATTCTCTTTTACCTCACATAAATCCGTCTTTATTGTAGGAGGTCGTGCATTTGTTCCTTCTCTCGAGAATAAGTTTTCAATCTGGAGGCAGACAGGCTCATATTGGAGTCTATTTACTTAAGTAGCCAATCCAAGTCATTCCTGAAGCAGAATTTATACGCTGCTATGCTGCTTAGATTTACCTCCGGTAGCCAAATCAGTAATTCATAGATAAGGTCATGTTTTATTAAAATAGACAGAGTTAGAGTTTAATATTTAGCTTTCTTTTTATTAATAATATTATAATCAGTAATTCTTACTGACTTGAAAATCTCAAAAATTGACACATATTAACCTGTTTGGATTTATATTAAAGCAAAGACCCTCGATTAGCAATTTGAATTCCACTTCTTCAATAATTTGAATTTTATTTCAACATACTATTGATCGAGATGTTTAAGAGTGAATGGATTATTTGGTAAATCCATGACTAAGATATTTTACGTATATTCATTTTGACTGCTCTGTTGCCATTTGGTTAAATATTATATGGATACTTAAGGAAGTGTAAACAGAGGAACGTGATCACGTACTGCATTTCAGTTAAAGTTTTCTTACTTAATCAAGATCTGCAGAAAGTTTGAACTTGGGACGACAGGAATTTGGTCCAGTTCAATGCAGCAATAACCCAAGCAGGCACGTTTACCAAGACGGTCAATACGGTGAGCCCTGACATCATTATGGCAGGATCGACTATTTCAGTATCCTCGTCAATCGAACTACTGGGTGTCCCGGTCATCAACAATATGTTCTAACATAACCACGTTGCAACCATCTCAAAACCAGCCTCGCAGAAGCTTCATGCGCTATTTCGCAACAAAAAACTGTATACATCGCAGCTGATTCTCTTGCTCTACAAAGCGCAAATAAGACCATTCTTAGAATATTGCTCACATGTCTGGCGTGCCGCACCAAAGCACACCCTAAAGCTGCTGGATTCCATTCAGAAGAGAGCTATGCGTCTCGTCGGCGACCCGGAGTTGAGCCGGGATTTGGATTGTCTGGAACACCGCAGACATGTGGCGGAGATCTCCCTGTTTTACTGATATTTTCATGGCAGATGTTCCCAGAATTTCGCCCGGGACGCCAATCGGACCAACATCTTCGAAGACACACCGCTCAATAGGATCTCCCTTTAGGGTGCGAGCCAACGTGTGTCACCAACGGACAGTATTGTAGGTAATACACATGACTTCTATTTGTAACTACTAATGCTCTTGTAGTATTTTGATTTCAACTAGTTTTATAACGTTATTGTCTTTGTGGAGTTTAAGTTAAGACGTGATATAGATAACATCTTGCGATATTTCCGAATGCCGTATGCAAGGTAGTAGCGCCCTCAGTAATAATATTAACCGCGCCCTACTATTCGGTATATTGAGCCTGGGTTTAACTTGCACGCATTGAAAGACAACCTGTTTTTGATTACGTCCTTTTTATGTCTAAATTCACTAAATTTATTCACGTTCAGTTTTTTCTAATCTGAAGTGAATATTAACGGCAATAAAAATAGAATAGAATCCAGTGGCGGCTCGCGTAATACACCAAGTGAATCAATGATTCGCCTTAGATTTTTCCAACTTCTACTATTTTTCAATTACAATCACTAAAACATGGTATATTAACTTAAATCCTAAACAAATCAATATAAAATTATAAAATGTTGAGTTGTTCAGTCGCTACGAATAGAAGATAAGGTCAGAATAATTATTGTATATTGGTATATTTCTCAAAACGCGACAACATTGTCAAAACGCGCTAAGTTTATTTCCATTCCATGTCGAATAGCATTTTGCCTTGATTGAATCAACTCCCGTTGCCGTTTATAATAATGCAGTTGTTTACGGTGATTGCCATGGCAACGCACCATATTGTCTGCATTTTATAGATAAGCGCTTATGGGAATGACACCACCTCAAAAGCAAGATTCATTTCCGAATTGGGATATCGTGTGTTTTTAATTCGTGCTTAATAGTGGATGCGACGTTGCATTTGCGTATAGGTGAGTCCACTACTTTTGAAATTTCTGTTTGTTGTTGGTTTTCAGTTCGGTTTTCGATAATAGAACTAAATAAAAATGACTTTTCATTTTCCCGTTTATGATCCGGTGTGTTTTTTTTTCCTTTTAAAATTTGTTCTGTAGGTAAAATTATGTAATGTAAAATTTGGTACTAGGTACTTTCGCTGGAGTGAGGGGGAGGAAGTAATTAAATTTGATTAACCAGTTCTTATTGTCACGAGCCGCCACTGATAGAATCTCAAGACATAGTAGGCACAAGATAATAGAGATTGTCTTCTATAGGCACCCACATGCGAGTTTTAGTAATCGGGGTTAGTGTAAACCAAAGACATTTAACCTGAAGAGACGAGACAAATGGTTTTTTGTTTTCCCCCAACATTGAGGCACATTCGAAGGTCGATAGATGTAGCGTTGTCAAATTTTAAGTTTACGAGTTACTGTACATACTTTTTTCATAATAAATGATAATACTAAATAGCTGTTTTCCCCATTTTTGATCCATTAAAAACCGGTTCTGAAGTTCTTACATGCCAATCTGGCAATTCCGCTTCCCTTGGTTCCGCCTTGTTTTACCCCCAAAATATTTATAGTATGCATGTAGTAAAGTAAGTGGACCAATAGATTGAGAGCATTGAAGGTCGACGCCCGACGGCTCTTCCCCATTCGAAGTATAGAAAGTTGGTATCGTTTCAAAACCAGTGAAGGCACTGCTGTAAATATGTTTATCTACTTTAATTATTATATTATATACCTACCTAATACGAGTACTTATTAATACAAAAGCTTTATAGAAATACCGTAACAATTTACTGGTTTAGCAAATCTAAATAAACCAATTACAATTTATTGCCAATACTCTAGATTTAGTCTTTTTTTCTAGATATACCAGTTTATTTAGGAGATTTTTTTCAGTGATAGTAGCATTTATAATGAAATGAAAATATATTTTAATAGGTATTTAATAGAAGAAAATAGTTATTAAGCTACTTTTTGAATATGTCATTAACCAGATATTTGTCATATTTATATATTTTTAAATAAAATTTGTATGCTTCAGTTCCTTTTTATTTGTCTCAAAAATAATCATAACCAATTCATTTTTAGGCTAGCAGTGGGATGATTTAATTTTTCGTTTAACCATTGAGAGCAGAAAAACCCTATATGTCACAAAAACGTTTAAATCGGGATATATTGCGTATTTTTGGTATCTCATAAATTTCGTGTTCAAATTTGAAATTATTCAGGAAATAAGTTTTCCGAAATTTTATTTCAATATTAGCTGCTGAATAGTATATTATGCAATGACTCATTGCAAATGTAAGTTGAATATACTTTTTCTATTTTGGTATCATAAAGAAGTCTTTTCGATACGCAAAGTAGTGTCGAAAAGAAGCTCTTTTCGACACTATTTTTATTGACTGGTTGCTATGATATTAACAAAATTGTTCAATGTCAAGGCTCACTAGCAAAAATTTCGACACCGTTTTGAATGGGATTCCTAATAATACAGATGTCAAAAGTGACAAGATGGCCGTCCAACTTTTGATCGCGACTTGAATAAATTAATGTTTTTCTTTAAAAATCGTGCAAAATAGAAAAAATAGTATAAAATACACGTTTTAAAAGACATTTAGCGCACTCGCACGTTAGGAAACTCCCCGCAAGCTGGTCGTTTCTTAATTTCGTGCTCGTGCGAAAAAATATGGTCTTTTAAAACTAGTATCTTAATATACTATTTTCTATTTTGGTATCATAAAGAAGTCTATTTGAATCGCAAAGTAGTGTCTATTTTTGATGACTGGTTGCTATGATTTTAACAAAATTGTTCAATGTCAAAGCTCACTAGCCAAAATTTCGACACCGTTTTGAATGGGATTCCTAATAATACAGACGTCAAAAGTGACAAGATGGCCGTCCAACTTTTGATCGCGACTTCAATAAATTAATGTTTTTTATTAAAAAACGTGCAAAATAGCACTCTTCTCCCAGTTTTGATTGGTTTCAAATGGACGTTTTAAAGCCTGAATTTGTGCGACGCGACGCGACGTGTAGCTTTTTTGTATTTCGTGAGTGATTTCCTATAAATATTTTTTATAAACTTTATATCAAAGTAACGATGGTCTTGCGGTGTGAGGTATGCAAAATCTCCAGCTATTATCATCCGAACCTGAGTTTCCACAAGTAAGTAAAAGTAAATGAAACACAGTAGTACAGTGGGCACCATTTTGTGATGTGATTAATTAATATTTTATAATACTTACCTATGTATGTGATATTAATGGATAATCTGATATGTTTGCAGTCATTTATCAACCTCTATTAAATAATTTTTGAAGTGAATACTTCTTTGGTTTCATGGCAGTGGTTTTGCAAGGACACGGAAAAATTTCGTGACACAGCAAAATAACTATTTTGTGTTCACTAACCTTCAGAACCCATATCTAACCCAAACTAACTCAATCTAACCCACACACTATAAATAAAACATAAATATATTTTAAATAATGCACCCGAATAAATACCATCATTTCAAATTAAACGTATTTACTTTATTGAAATTATTATTATGATGGACTCACATTTTCAAAGTCTACGTCTATGAACTGTCCTTGCTTTCGTTCAGGCGGGGGCGGGCAATACTACATTTAGTAGTGGGGACGAAGTTTGACAAAAGTTTGTACACGATTCATAAAAATATAAGAAGGCGGGACAATCGTTTTGTTGATATTTTTGCAAGATTTCGGATTTTTATGAATGAGTTGTCGGGTCTCTTTAGGTTAAATGTTTTTGGTGTAAACTCATTAAGTCTTTGACCGATAGTCGTTGTTATTGTTTTCTCATTAGTCTTTGATCAATAGACTTTGTTATAATTTGCCTTTTTCACCTGAATTAGATCGATCCATAATCTGAGCCATATAACCTGCATGCCAACCAAGGCTAGGCGTCACGGATAACTAAACGTGACAATATAGTATTTATTTGTTACTTTTACGAGTACACTTTTTCGAAAAGTATTATTTATTTTTACCTCCCATCTCGAATGTCAACCCCAACTACACAGCAGCATAAATTTTATACCTATAAAATGAACAGTCAAAACTTGCATCTTCCCAGAGACGTATTTTATTAATTCTCTAATATGCGGGCTCTTTCAGGTATACATAGTACATAATACAGCGTAAACTACATGTACTTCTATTCATAACACACAATCTCCCTTTAAAGTGGAAAATATTTATTACTTTGCTTTAATATACTGCGAGTACACGAAGGCGAAGGTAGGTGTTCAGAGATAAATTTTGAAAATATTATGGAAGAGGAGCTCCATTAGTAAATGGAAAATAAAGCATTAATTTATCTACCTAATTAAATTACTTAGTTGTTTATAAAAGGGAAAACTCAAGTCGATTGAAAATATCTATGTTTCTTCCTAAATGCATATATTTATCTATCTATATATACATAGATAGATACGCTTATAAGTCTCCATGTGTCACAACTTGTCAGTATTTGTTACCTTAATTCTTTCCTGGTATTGAAACATATTTGGATGTTGCAATAACATGCCATTAAATATTATATATTTTTCGATGATGCATTTAAATTTAGGGCCGGCATGAAACGGAATGAACGGAACGAGTTGACAACTCGTAAGGTAGTGCTGGGGTCATACAGACAGGCCCTTCACTATCAGCATGGTCTACCAATTAGTTTACAATGAATCTGGAGAGTGGAACCACGCGGCTTTATAGCTAAAGCTTATTATCAGAATTGCGAGAGTTTTATTCAAACACGTCACGTTTTTCGGCATTTCAATATACCTGGCAACCGGCCTCTACGGTCGGATAACGAGATTCGAACGTGAGTAAAAAACTGGATCGACGACCAACAAAAAAAAAGTGCAAGCACATTTGAAGCCCTGGAATCTTCGAAGTTGTACGACCCGTCATCGTCATGCCGCACGTTTTTCAATAACTGACAAGTTAGTGAGGATTGATGTTTAATTTCACCGTTACAAAATCCAGATTGTATAATCTTTTAACCAGGATAATTATCAGCATCATATACGATTTTTTGAGGATATGCTCAGGAGGCTTGAAATTGATGACCAAGTGATCAACTTGGATGAGCGATGAGGTGCACTTTCACTTCTCTGGTTCTGTGAATAAGCAAACCTTCTGATATTGGGTGGATGCAAACCCTAGTTTACCTAACGCTTTTTAATTCTCAAAAAATTACAGTATGGTGCTGGATTTAACCAAATCGAACCATCGCCGGCCCATTTTTGTTTCTTAGATACGGTTGAAAATGCGGTGGACGTTAATTCTGAGCGATACGTTGCAATGATTCGTAACTTTCTCACAACACAAATTGCCCAGTTTCCAGTGACTCCAAACATACTTTTTCAACAAGACGAGATAACAAACCATACTGCAATAATTTCAATCAATGCTGTGAATACTTTGTTCCTGGGCCACGTAATTTCTCAAAACGGGGATATCTCTGGGCCCTTTCGCTCACCCGATTTGATGGATTGTGATTTTTTTTGATGGAGGTATCAAAAAACAAAAGTGTTTGAGGCCAATCAATCCAGAACTATACAAGCTCTCAAACAATACCCGTCAATATACCGCGTGAAGTAATGCAAATCTTTCAAGTCCGACTCCACGATCGCATTAATTTCAATGGAGGACATTTGATGGACGTAGTGTTTAGAAATTGTATTGTACGCCAAATGGCTAACATTATACTTTATATTTATGCATATTAATTTTTGAAATCGTTCCGTATCACTGCTTTCGTTAATACTTGCATATTGCAAAATTATTAAATATAGCAAATATTGTATACGACACTAGTTGTTGCTATATGTCAGAGACGCATAAACTAAAAGCGACTCGACTCCATGTATATATAAATTTAATTTTTATTTCAAATGATCAATTAATTTTTCAGTTAGACAGTTTATTTTTATATCTAAGTATTCTCTGTGATCTGTTTCTTTAATACATAAGAGCTTTTTGAATTTTTTTCAACATTATTTCTGTATAATGTGCAAGGTCTTTTTTTAACATATGGCAACGTTTCCTAAACCAATTTAGCAAACTTCCAATAGATGCAAACGGCAGAGTAATACAGTGGAGAGCTAGGTTCGTGGATTATTCGATACACTTTAATACAGTTATTAGGCTCCACCTAGTTAACTGAGGCTTAACTAGGAAAAATTTCCAATGTTATTAAATCTTGAAAAGTAATTTTTGGAGGAGCTTTTCAATAAGACATAATTTTTCTCCAAAATAAATACCTTATTCGTTCCCTACTCTGGATGAGATCCCCTGATATAAAAAAAGCGTGTGCACTATGTGCGCATATCTGAAGTGAAACTTCTTAAACTTAAACGCCTTAGCCTTATACATATCGTAACGGATTTGGTTAACCTTCCTTCCTTAACGTGAAACAAAATTACAGTTGCCTTAACGTCGGTCTGTGGAACCGACTATGCATCAAATGCAGAAAAAGCTGTTTAAGACTTTTTAACTTGCAAAATAAGCCATAAAAAGGAAAAAAAAACACACTATTTATTTTTTTTTCGCACAAAAGAACACAAATAGGTATAAAAGAAAATAACAGAAGCATAAATTCTCATCTTAAAACTAAGAAATCAATCATAAAAAACGAAAACAAGGTATTTTAAACTAAAAAAAATAAATAATTTTAAACTAAACGTAAATCCGCGTAAGAAATCAGTCGAGATTCAGTGAGGGTTTTGAGAACAATCTTAATCACATAAATCTAAGACATTTTTTGCATGAATACTTAGTTTATCTATTTTTTTTTAACCACACCAATAACAGCGTCCACGAGTGGCCACAGGGGCGTTATGTGGAATGTCTATCGAGCAGATTTATATGAGTCTTGTCAGTATCGTCCTTGGAATATTTTCCTCCGAATATGTCCATCTACAAGCTCCATCCCCAATTGTTCGAGAAAAAATCGTCTTGGTGGCGTTTTAGGTGCATTCGTATTGTTTTTATGTATTATGTAACTGTTGATACCGGCAATATTTAGGAGGGTATAAAATATTACCATAGGCCACCTACAAGTGCCTCGAGCACAATTGTAGGCTTCACACATTTTATCCAAAATATCGACTCCAGATTTTGTGGCATTATAATCCATAATAACAGATGGTTCACCTGTTATTTCGTTTATTTCGTCATCATAATGCATTGTGGATAAAAGGATGATGTTCTTACGTGGTTTAGGGATATACGATACAAGAGTAGTTTTTTTCTAAATGCAAATATTGTGGATTTTTCTGGTCGCTTTATATTGAATTGTGTGGGGATTTCCGGTCTATTTTTACGCATCGTTCCAATAATGGTCAGTCTGTACTCATTTCGTAGAAGTTCAGATAACTGTAGACTGGTAAAAAATTGTCCATTGTGACATTTCTATTAGTACCCGAAATTGGTAGGCAGATCCGTGGTAATAAAGATATATTTGCGGTATCTAGTTTATACGGTCCTGGATGTTGTTTACCTATGTATTCTTCAAGATTTGCACAGTAAAACATCTTGGCGTCTACCAGCGCATATATCTTGATCCCATATCGATTGGGCTTGCTAGGCATGTAAACCCTGAATCAACATTTTCCTCTGAAACCTGGCAACATCTGATCCACTGTGGCAAATTCCGATAAGAAAAATATTTTGGCCAATTTTCGTTAACTTTTGTAAACAAACTCCTTATTGCTGCCAATTTGTCAATTTTTTGGCGTTCTTCTCTGCTTCTTTTATCGTCAAATCGAAGGTGAGCCAATAAAAATTGAAACCTTGCTAACGACATCGTTAAGCGATATATCTCTAAGGAGGTGCCATTCGTTCTAAAAAGTTCTGCTGCATTTAAGGCATTATTTTTTTTACACCCAGCTTATCTCCAGAAGATCTGTTGGTCTCGCAGTTCTATTTTCAGAACTATACTTTTTCATTCCTATATAAATATTGGTATTTTCAACAATATCTTGCAATACTTCATCGGAGAAAAAGCGCCCCCATAATTACGATGGATTAGATAAATGGAGAGCAGCAGGTTTTACACCAGGTAAATGCTTGATAATATTTTCTGCATGCGTTCTTACTTTTTTATTACCTGGATGTTTCTCCCATGTAACACCATTTTTGGCAACAAAGGATCGTACGCGTAGAGGTATTTTCACGGCTTCAACTTCTTGCTCGCTGTCTGTATTCTCATCTTGTGTCTCGACATTGTCTTCTTCCAAACTGTTATCAGACATTGCATCATCGATATTTGGGGGACTGTCTCCTTCAAGCTCATGCAAGAGTCTTTGCAACTCCGCCTGCTCTTTTTCGTAACTCATTTTGATTGTCTAAATAGATATAAAATAATATTAGCAACCGAGAATAATAATGGGTATGATATATTATATTACCTTAAGGTAGCAACGAATCCCTTAACGCCGGTTTCATGCACCGAATATTTTTCTAAAATTTCCTTAACGCCGGTCTCACACACCAAATACCCCAATTACGCGTAAACCACTTCCGCTTTTGATGACCGCCCGCTATGCACTGAGGCCAAATGTCAAGTTAGGAAGCTACTCTGCCGCCCGAATTTTTTGATGACTGCGTTCCGAAATTAACCAGATATATTATTTCTTGTCGGTCTCATAGACCTCACGTTAAGGAAGGAAGGTTAGAAAGTAGTTTTTTTTAAATATACCACTCAAGTAACAAAAAGGGAAGGCCTAAATGAAAAAAAAATATTCTTCATAAAAGTTTCGCTTATGACTTGACAAGGTAATAGAGCAAATCCCATATTTTTTGCTTGTCAACTAACAAAGATATCACAATAAATAAACTTCATATTTTTCGTTCCGCCAGCTCGTGTGTCGCGGCCAGTTTTCGTTTCGCCAGCTCGTCTCGCGCCGCCGTGTGTCGCGACCTTCAAATTTTACTCCCGGCGGCGCGCGTTAAGAAGTCGCTTACACACAATTATATAGTACAATTTACATCACATGTATAACCAATAAAGCAATAGAAAAAATGCCTAACATAATATTGACTATTATTGACAATAATTGTGTCAAATCCCAACTGCTTAGGCAAATAACCTGTCGTCGTACCAATTAATAGGTTACTAAAATGATAAATTGGGTTAGTTTGGGTTAGTTGGGTTATATAGCGCACATGGTTTAAAATTGATGAATTATATTCTGCAGCAAGATATAAAACAAGACATGTGAAACTAGTCACTTAATTTGAAGAAAATCTTAAATTTGCCAAGACAGTTCAGCAGCTTGTTCTTGATCTGCTCGTTAAATCCCTCCTTGCTCTAGTCAATGGTCCGCTTACACTGGGTTCTAGTCGTGATGAATATATTTCGATTTTCGGCTGTGGGATTTTGGCGCCATTTGCGGTAGGCTGTATTTTTAGCGTTGACGCTCTTGAGCAGTTTTTCTCAAACCATAGTTAACTGCTACTCTATATTTATGATATCTCGATTGAATTACAATTTCTCCTCAAAGATTTCAATATACCTATCTTGCTGATAGATATGAATAATTATTTAGGAGCATTTTATAAAATCACATGCCAGTCGTAAATGCTGAGCATATGTTCCATCTATATCTGATGCTTTGTTTAGTTTTAATTCATTTTCTGAATCATAGTCAATTCGAATCTATTTAGAGCTTGTTCTTATATATAATTATTTTCAAGGACTAGAGACTTATTTAGGGTTGCTAAAAGAGTGCCTCCAACATTAGAAAAATAACTCCTAAAACAATTTCCTTTGTTAATTTGTTTCTCATATGTTCTTATTTTCAAAAATATGACGTAATTTTTTGGACTTACCCCACGTAATAATAATCTATCCCTTTTCACACAGTAAGTTGATCTTCCTCCTAGGACTCCTTGAAAGTATTTGAATTTAATTTATATATGAGATTAATAAGTTGATATTTGTAGGCAGTGATTGCGGTTATGCTGTTTAAGCAGTTTCTGCTTCAATAAATTCCCAAATCTAGCATAATTATGGCGCCTGTTTTTCTGTATTCTGCTAAAGACCTAATTTCTCTACACCGTTTTAAATTATTTGGCAATAATTTTAAAAGCGTCATTTGCATTACTATTTGTACAAAGGTCGTCTATTATTAGAAAAGTTTTTAACTTTACTTTCATCTAATATGAAATAGTTATTACTTTTCAGTTTTTCTTTCAAGTCAGGTATGTCTATCTTCTCTAGATTCAGGTAAACATACGAAAATTAAAACGAAGTTAATAGTTTTAAGGGCTAACAACCTTAGAGCATAGCTAGATATACGATTTCATTTATTCTTAAGCATCACAGCCAGATACAACTTTTTTTACTCAAAATCCCACTATGGATTATATAGTAGATTACTTTATAACATATTTCAATGGTAATTGAATGTTTCCAGCATACAATTTTGTGAAGGCCTATTTTTATCTCAGCTATAGCAAAAAATGTGTTTCAATTACATTATTTAAGTTCTCAAGTTCAAACACAGACAATTTTTTATGTGTGTGTAAATACTGCCAATCCCTTCTAGTTCCGGGGAAATTTACTAAAAGGTACATATAAAATCGATTTAAGCTCGAGGTAAATTGAGTTTTCAAAGGTTCGGGTAAATCAAATTTTATATGCAACGCTCCGCAAGGAAATGCTCATAGAGCTAGTTTGTCGAAAAACGGATGTAGTTTAAGAGGAAGTGAGTAGGTAAAGATGATAAAGATTTTCTTTTCAATTTAATGTATTTAGAAAATGAAATAAACGCTATATTTCAGTTCATAATAACGTACTACTATATTAAAGTTTTTTACACGTAAAAACCAATATACAATAGCCTAGATTATAAAAAGGTGCTTGCCATAGAAAGTTATGACCAAGAAAACACATATAACACAAATGAAAGATATTTAATGCATATATTTTCCTTTCTTGCAGGATGGCTACATTGTTTCTCAACAAAATGCCTCATACTTTGTATGATGACGATGGTGGTCGATTAAACTAATTCCATTTTCGAAAAGTGCATTGCAATAAATTATGGCTGCTGGCTTCTATATATAAAGGAATTGTTTCTGTAATAGCTATCTTCTTCAAAAAGTTACCGACATTTGTATATACCGAGACTTAGAGTTGCAATTTGGCTAATATAAGTTCAAATAATAGCATAGTTCAAATAATATCAGTATACCTCTATTCTGTCAAGCTTCAGAGCGTAAATATATTTCTTGTTTCATGCATAACTAGGGTGAAAGCTAATAATATCCACTCTAAAATTTTCCAGCTTGTCCTAATTTGATCACTTCATGCGTTAAATATTTATTAATTTTCATAACGACCTATCTAATAATTATCGATACATCTTAAAGGAAAATGCCTGGAGCAAATACCGGCTGGGAATTTGTAAAATGAAGCTTAAAAGATGTATAATAATTAATGATGCTTAAGGGCTTTAAAAACTGGAGCATAATTTTTCATCTCTCTATTTTAGTCGTAAACAATAATTTAACTGTGGGAAAATATATTTCACACCCCATAGCAAAGTTATCTATTGATGTTTGCCACGGGGTATCTCTTCTCCTCATCCATGTTGCAATTTGTTGGGCACTTATGCAGTTTGCATCTATTTCCTCTCCGTAACACTTTGGATGCCACTCTGGATGTCATCTCGCTATCTTGCGTGTGGCCTGTCGGTGGTGGGTAGTAATTGTTGAATCCTTTAATCTCCACTTGTTACAGTAATTTTAACAATTCGCCATCATGATTTTTTTCTCGAGTTCACTTATGTTCATTCTTACTAGAATATGTAACTTTTTATCTTACACCTAATTTCAACTTACTATTCAAACCAAACCGGTGATAAGAATATCGAATTTTCAAGGTTGAACAACGTAAGGATATTAATAATTTTACAGGAGGTGGGAAATAATTACAGTACGCGTTGTACTATTGAATTACAATTGTGCTGCTCATTTTTATTTTATACACAAATAATAGATGTTGGTGTCATCAGATTCGTTTATAATTAAATATGTGATGTGATAACCACCTAAATATTTTAAAACAAGTATTAATATTATGATAACTGTTTTGCAAACATAGCAGTAGAAAAACCTATTTTAGTTTGTCAATTAATTTAAATATGCAAGTTGCATGATTGGAATATTGACCACGCAGTAGAACTAGGCGATCTGTGCGCGAATACACTTTTTTAAGAGACTCCACTTTATTCTGGTAATTGAGAAAGGTTCCGGCATGCCAGAGAGAGGTATTTTGGAAATGTATCGTTTTGTTCTTACTTTCTTTTGATTTGAGATATTGTTTTCAGATATAAATATAATATTTTGAAAGAGAAGGGTAATTAGGTTGAGCTTACAATTTACGCGTTGAATTATCGGAGATTTTCTATTAAATTAAATATCGCTTGTTTTGCACGTTGAATTGTTTTCAACTTAATCGCAGCGTATCGTTATCTTATCGTATTACGTGAATCATTTTACGTAAATTGATGCTTGGTGCATTAGATGGACAAACATTGCCTATAATATGCTTTACCTAGTAAATTTTGAATACACTCATGTTGTCTAGTAGCCATGGTGTATGGTTTGCCTATATTATGTACCTTTGCCTTTTGCATAATTATATCTATTTTGCCGTGTAGCCTTGGTGTAAATTTTTGCCTGTCGGGCATATGGAATTATTGATACTTGTGGCTCAAAGAATCGTAAAGGAAGCGAAAAAGCCTAATTCCTACAGAAGAACTACAGATATTAAATTGTCATTGCCTAGAGGGTGTAAGTTAATATTTGAGGTGCCTGATAAGTGTAGAATACAATATATTTTTCCTCCAGTATCGCTACTTTCCGTTTGTGTTATGTAATTATGTTACAGTTCATTTTAATTAATTATTCTTCAACCTATACCCATTTTTTTTTTACATTTAAAAAGTGCTTTCTTGGGACAACTTTGTGTCTTGGTAGAAACGAGATCATAGGTTTAGCATTTGTCTTTGTAACTTTTACTAAATCTGCCTTAACCATTATCTCACTTTTAACTTTAGATTTATAGAAATAGCTTTCATTCATTATCTGGATTCTATTTATTTATCTGTCAACTTGGTTGGCTGTGCCAGGATCATATGATTAATATTTGTTGTCTTAATTTGTGATATATTTACTTTAAACCTTGTCGTATTTATTTTTTAATTTAATTATGATAATTTTCATTCATTACCTGATCGTGATATAATTACTCTTCAAATTGAAAATCCGTTACTCCTTACTTTAAGTCTTTTATAATTTGCAGTGAAACATCACCGTTCAAAAACAATTTTGAACAGAAGTTCTGTTCAAATTGGCGAAAGCATATTTTAATTACTCTAAAATTAAGTAACTTCTTTTCTCCGTGTTTTATCAGATTCCAGCGTAAAAACTAGGGGTTATTTATTTCAATGTCCCTGTTTAAATAAACATAAGTAAATACTTATCTCTCGAAAAGTTGAAACTAAATTGAAAAACGTCTCCCGCCAAATTGGGCTTAATATTTGACATGCTTGGTGAATTCTTTAAACTGCTTTCTACTGTTTTTTACGTTTAATGCTTCTGGAACTATACTCAGTCATTCAACCATGTGATGTCACAAGACAGATCTCAAGGCCTCAGACATCTCCGGTATCACTATCCAGGATATACGGTGAGACCTCAAGGTAGTGAAGCAGTTGTTAAGAAATCACCAAGAATATTTCATCGAAATTATTTATTCCATCTAAACTTTGTCAGATGGAGATCTCATTACTTGGGAATAAATATTATTATAGCATGCTCTACATTTCTAGAATCTGACTATCTTATTAAGTTTGCTAGTGTCAAATTAAGTTAGAATTAAAAACAACAAGTTCATTTATAACACACTACATCAAAACCATGCTCCAAGTAGTGTTACCGCTTCTAGCCACGTGACTGATTCACCGCCATTTTATCCTTGCGACTCGCTCTACTAAATACCTTATCCTTATTCTAACTGCGTCGTTCGGGACCCGGTCTTTAAGGTTAATACCAAGAATGGTTAGTGCTCTTGGCTTCTAACACACTCGTGGTTTGGATGTAGTTTCATTGTAAAATTCGGAGTCAGCCATTACCTTCTACAACTAGGCCAACTAGCTAATATTAAAATTAGCAGTGACGTCATCCTAAGCGGTCATTACTTTTTTGCCATAAGAAAAGCATTCAGAGGAGCCTAGTAAAAGTATTGATTATTTTAACGCGCCTACTTCCGTATTAAACGTTGATTGCCATGCTGGGCGACTAGAATCCCAATTTCCACCTCGCCGTCTTCGATGTATTCTGTATCTAGTGCTGCCAGATTGGGCGCTTTATAACAATTTGGGATTCTTCTCACTGCAGTTTGCCACAAATTATTTTACAAAGAAACGTAAAATATTTGTCTTGGATTACGTTGCTAACCAATAACCTAACCTTTTCTATAAATATTTAGTTCCATTTAAAAACATAATTTCAAATGTCACTCAACAAATGCTGTAAAAATTAAGGGCCAACTAAATATACGCTAAATAGTTTACATCCCAAATAATGTATGAAACTAACTCTACGTACCCAGACGAGCCAAATCCTGATGGTCAGGACGAGGCCAATCTGCAAATTCGTGACAATATAAGGCCAAGCGTACAACACATTTTTACCATTTATTTTTTACCATTGCGCAACCACCAACGCAAAACATTTAATATTTGGGCTGTCGTTAGCAGTTCGAGGATTACGAGACGATTTTTAAAAATCTGGCAACACTATCTGTCAGTTGCCAGCGTTCTTTCGACGTTCGACCGGTTTCTTAATTGTTCTTCGATTTTCGATTGATTTTCGGCGAATTTCTTTATAATATTAGTACTTTAGTGTGTTTAAATTTATGTGAACAATGCCGTCTAGATGCTATGCACCAGACTGCCGTGAAAACTACCCGAAAGGACCCAAAATTCATGTTTTTAGCTTTCCAAAAAGTGATACCTTGCAAAAGAAGTGGCTTCAAGCTATCCCGCGTGGCAATTTAGTGCCCAATAAAAACACTAAAGTGTGTGAGTTACATTTTTCAGCAGGTAATATAATTTGGATTAATTCGCAACAGGATCCTAAGTCAGGCAAAATCATTACAGTACATTTAAAATATCCTCGATTGAAGGAAAATGCCATACCAACTATTTTTCCAAACTGCCCCTTTTCAAAAAATGTGTTTGTTCGTAAAAGTAAGCCCTTAAATATTATTTATGTATTCAGAAAAAGGTAAGTAAACTGCAATTTAATTTTTTATTTAAAAAAAGAAATACACATTATCAGTCATAATAGTCGTGCTTAAAGTAATATTAGCTTGTAGGAAGTATTGTATTAGGTCAATTACATTTCAAACTACATATAAAAAAGTTAAATTTACAAAAAACAAGTTTTTGTTATATTTTTTCGAGATTTTTGCATCTAAAATGTCTACTTAACTGCGAAATTTTAAAGGAAATTGCACATTTCAATATACGCCTGTAAATAAGTTAAGACCACTTTGACGTCACGCGTAAGCCGTCAGGCCTAGTTGTAGGAGGTAATATGATGCGATGTATGTATTGTATGTATCACAGACTCTCTTTTTGAAAATGATCCGAATCTTTGGTTACTTGAAGACGGAAATAGGATTGTCGAATGGCGCCCATAAAAATTCTGTACAACTGATGTATGGTTAGTGTTTACCATCCTAATATTGTGCTGGATATAAATATGTTTTTTGTTCTCGAATCTAACATCCATCTGACTTATAATTTTAGCTTCTTTGATTGATAAGTTTTTCTCAACTTTCGTTGCATTCACTCCAGTTCCTTGGTATTGTAGCTTATCAACACTACATCGTCTGCGAATTAAAAGTGGTCTTCCAATGCCAGCTTCTTGCATGTCTTTTAAAGTCAGGGTGAATAATTTAGGCAAAATTATATCACCCTGTCCGACACCTCTCTGGATCAGTGCATGCCATTCTTCTTCAAACTTAACTGTAGCTCAGCACGTTCATAGATACATTTAATCAAATTCGACTGTTTGTATATCGATTCAAGCAACGGCCATATCTTCATAGAATTGAACGCTTTCTGGTAGTCTACGAAGGCCATGTTGAATGGGATGTTGTATTCACTGCACTAATCGAAGAGTGTTTGTATTGTTTGAATGTGGCCAATCGTACCTGTTTGGTAAATTAGTTGATAGAATTCAAAATTATAGGATAGACGGTTTCTTATAATTTGGTTAACATCTTGAAGAAGATCGAAAGAAAACTAATATATCCATAGTTTTCAATTCTTGTGCAGTGGACTATCAAAAATATATTATTTACGATATGTGCATTTTGCGAAGAGTTAGGAAACTTGTGTTCCTTCAAACAATATCAGAATCGCGCTTGCCCGACTTGGTCTTGGTCTTTTACAGTTTCTTAGTTGTCTCCGTGCTCCTCTTAATTTCGGTTTATTGACATCTGGCAAATCCTCCAGGCCCACATTTAATACTACCCGTTTTGATTTTCCTCTCTGATTGGAGGTTGTATTAATATAGTTTTCTGTAGAAATGTTCACCTATCACCTCCACCGCTCTTATTTTCTGTATTGCCATTTACACTTATTCCTTTCTGAGTGTCTGGTCGCGTAGTTATATAATCTTCTGTCTTTGCCTATGGCATTATTTATAGCTTTATTCGGTTTCTCATATTCGGGCGATTTTCTGCCTGTCTCTCTAAGTGCTTGGATTGATTTTTGAATTTTTCCATTTGTGAAGCGAGTTTACTCTTTTCTGCACTTCTGATGATTGCTGTAATTATGCCTATTTCGTCAATAAACTCAAATCACCTCAATTCTTCGGCTTGACCTAGTTTTTTTTCGATCTGGCTACTGGATTGGTTTTATGTTTTTATCTATTCGTCGCCGTATATCAACTAACCATCTTTATAATATTTTAGCAATGACAAAGTAATTTCACATCTACTATGACTGAAAATACGTGTAATCTTTATGACATATTTCACTATAAATTCATCCTGACTCAATTGTTTTTAAGCTGCAAAAAATCCCATGAAATTTGAAATGACTCAGACCGTTTACATATTTAAATGTGACCCTACATTTTACGATGGGAACAAATTTCAAAACAAATCGGAATAAAGATATATACTCGTAAATATAAAACTACCTCCCCAAAACTTTATATATTGCTTTGTGACATTCGTATAGCCAATATTGCTTCTAACATGTGCTACTTTTACCGCTTCGCCAGGGAAATCTCCTTTGATTTATGTTTTTACGATTTTAAAATTTCTTCGTTATAGCCGGGAGTGTGGCGAAATTTGACTTAGAGCAATATAGGTTGCAATTCGATTTCCACGTGTACGGAACACAATAATTATTCTTTAATTTTATAATGGTTATATTCTAAATTGCAAAAAAAATTATTACGTAATTGAAACACTAAGTAGATGTAATAGCTCTAATACGCTTAAGCACCTGCTGATAAGTATAAGTAAGAAAAATTTCCAACAGAGTATTTACTTATGTCGGCATTCTAATTTGTTCAATATCTGAATGGAACGTAGTAATCATGGGAAAGATAAGTAATTTTTTTAACACCCATATGTGTTCTTCTTAAACTCGTGATCAAGGTAACATATGAGGAATGACTTTAGCTCTATGGTCTATCATTAGTCAACAATAATAAGTGATTGTCTATATAGTAGTGAGGGTGCATCTACTCTGAATATAAAAAAGAAGCAAGAAAAATACATCGGTCTGGGCCATTAAAGGTTGGCCACCAGGTGTCTTATCGCCCTGGCTGGGTTCGATTCTAAGGAATTATCTTCTGGTAACATTGATATATAAGGCTATAAGCGACAAAATTATGCTGAATGACCAAGTCTCCATAATAAAGGACAGGATGACAATTAAATATTCTCGAGAAGCCACACCTGACCTGAACCAAAATTGTAAGTAGATTTCAGCCACATAATAGAACTCCTATACAATATTGGATAGTCGACCTAGAATGCTTTGTAAATCTATAAATAATGATTATGAAGCCTATTATAGGTATATACTCAGAATGAACAACTATTAAAAACATGGCAAAAAGTCATACTAGGCTTTACAGAGGCGAAGAAAATATATACCAATATCGTATTGGTGGTGGTTCTCAACTCCCTTCGGCTCCTAGAGCCTCTTAAACAGATAAAAAAGGTTTTGATAGGAGATATGACTGAAGATTTTGGAACCTATTCTAATCCGACGGATAAGTCATCAATGTTTAAAGTTATCTAACTGAATTGACTTTAAAACAATGCGAAAACCAAGTGCACATAAACGAAGTGAGCTATCCAAAATTTAAAAAATCCTAAATTCTAGGTAAGGAGAATAAATTGGGGGTTAGGTACCTCGGGAAGACTGCAAAAATAGTCATCTGAAAAAATAAGAGAACTGGTGTATCATAACTTAGAAAATTGTAGTTAGAAGGAACCAAAGAGTGATGGGAGAAAGGGGATCGGTAGCTCTACTCAATTTTTCGGGCGGCCATTCTTGCTGGATTTACCATCTCTAGACTATATATATCAAAACTTTCTCTTTCGCATGAGAGAGAAAATGATGACCTAGATCCATTTTAATTTTTTCAAAAATGGGGAAGTGGATAATTTCTTCCTCAGAGTCACCTAGTTCTTATACGGTGTTCAAACACAAATCGTTACTATTGCTAATATCGTTATTATTAATCCTCGAAACTGCATAAGTTAGTGAGAGTAGTAGAATTATTGGTGCAGTGTGCGACTATGATAGTAAGACAACTCACAGAAGGACTTTAGTTGAAGAAAATAAAGGTAGAAGGTAAAAGTAGGAATCTTCTGGTAACTTTAAAAAACTTCACGTAGTAGTAGGAAAAATATTCTCAGTTGTAGAAGGACCCTTGTCGTAGTCGGAAAAAGAACTTCTTAGTTGGAGAATACTCTTAACTTGGAAAAAACAAAAACAAACTTCCTCAGTCATAGAAGGAGGGAAGTACTCTTCATGACTGGTCTTTTTCAAAATCTGCTGGCGCCACAATTAGCCAGCTGCCTCAAAAAGTGGACGAGTCACAAGCTCTACGATGAAGCAGTGAAAACTTCCAGTAATGGAATTGAACTGAGGCACCAAACCATAAAACACTTAAAGGTAAGGTAAAGAACCGGTGTACCATAACTTAGAAAATTATGGAGTTAGAAGGAAGCAAAGCATGGTGGGCGAAAGGGGATCAGTAGCTCTACTGAAGTTTACGGGCATGTTTCCTTGCCGGATTTGCCACCTTCTGGCCATATATTTTTAAACTTTTTGTTTCGCATATTAATTTCTTCAAAAACGAAGAAAAAATGTTTAATTTCTTTCTCAAAGCCATCCAGTTCTTATGCGGTATTCAAACTCAAGTCGTTACTATTGCTAACATTGTTAGTGTTAATTATACGAAATTATATAAGGTAGTGAAAATAGTAGGATTTTTGGTGCGGTTTGCATTTAGGATAGTAATCAAAAATTAGCGTCGGGGTTGCGTGATACATTTTCCTTTAAATAAAATAACGTATTTACCGTTAGGTTTTTAGTTCTGGAATATATTCTTATTTAATATAGCACACCATACGCTTATTTTCAATTATTCTCTAAATATTGGGGCTGGAAAATGGCATTTCTAACTTATACCATCTCAAAATGGTGTAACTTTAATTAATCTACTAAAAATTACTTTTCTTTTAAGCGAAAGTAATAAATACTAGTATTTTAGGCTAAAAATATTTCGTGAAATTATAAATTTTTAGATGTTTTGTGAGAAAAGGAACATTTTGGAATATGTAAACTCATTTTCAAAAATCGGCATTTTTTTCCTTGATTTTGGGGGTAAAATATACATATTAAATGTCCAATAAAGTATTACTCTAGCACATGAAATTTTAAATATTATGCTGTATTATTGTTGTTTTATTGGCAAAATTTATAAAGCTTGGCAAATTAATTTTTGGATAAATTTGCAATATAACCTGAAAACCATAAATGTTTCATTAAGTCTTCAAAAATATGAGAATAAATTGAGGCACTGATGGGACTAAGGACTAAGTACCTCGCTAAGTACCCAGAAACTGGTTTTAAAGACATCTATATACGTATAAAAGGAAAATATTACACACTTGGAAAAAACTGAAGCAGTCATAGCAGATCATGAAATATATTATTGTAAATATTGCGCATGCGTCAATAGCTAGATGAAATTGCCCCATATGATCATGCGAAGTATGTGTGGGGAATGGTTATCAACGAAATCGTGTGTGCTTCAATTTTATGAGATTAGCATACCGTTTAAACCAAGATTTTTGCACACGTTACAACCAGGTGATGATCAGAGAAGAATGGAGTACAGTTTAACCATACAGGCTAAATTTTACGAAGACCACAGTCTATATGGCAAAATATTGTCTACTGATGAGGCAACATTTTCTACCAACGGGACAGTATCATCTCAGAATCTTAGATATTGGAGTAATGAGAATCCTTACTGAGCAATTAATTGCAAAAATAAATATTCTGAGAAAGTAAATGTGTGGTGTGGTATTTTAAAAGACCGTATTATTGGACCCTTCTTTTTCAATACTGATTTAAACGGTGCGAGATTTTTAGTTTTTTTGCAAAATGAATTTTGGGGTGCTGTTCAGGATTTGCTTGCTTATAGAGAGAATTTGTTTATTCAGCTAGATGGCGCTCCGATCTATTATGCTGCCAGAAGATGGCTCAATGAAAATTTTCAAGATAAATGGATTGGTCGCAATAGTCCTTCTGTAGCATGGCCTCCTAGGTCTGCAGACCTCACACCTCTGGATTTCTTCCTATGGAGTGCTATCAAAAATAAAGTTTATAAAAACCGTCCACGAACATTAGAAGAATTGAAAACTCAAATAAGCCAAGTATGTGAACAAATGTTTCGACAAGAATTACGTAAAGTTTGCTTAAGAATTAGGAAAATTTATGAAAAATGCATTAGAAATTATGGTGGTTGGGTCGAAGATGTTAACTTTTAGTTCATTATAGTTTTCTAAATCTGAATTTAGAGCATATTTTTCATTTAATTGTTTGGATTTTTTTCATTATTTCTCAATAAAATGAAAAAAAAATCATATTTCAGTTTTCATTGAAAGCTGGGTTTTTAAATTCTTTTGTAACGGATTTTATTCAGCGGTATTAGCAGTAATTATTATGGAAGCTCTCTGAAAACTTGAATGGATTATTATAATGTTGACATGAACCAGTTTTTTATCCTGTGGCGTCGTAAATATTCACTTAAAAAAAATAAAAATAAAAAATGTCATATTTTTAATGACACACCCTGTATCAATCTTTATCAAAATTAGAACTACTTTCTTGGATGAGGAGGATTCAATATAATTTATTAGATTGAAATAAATACTGTCCTTAAGGTCGTTTACTCTTGAATAAAAAAAATCAAACCCCATTAAAACGTACGTCTATGAGGTATCGCATTTATTACCCCGGGCAAAATGTGCGCCTTATAACCATACAGTCTCCTACCAAAAATTAAAAACATCGCTCAACAAACAATCAAGATATTGGCTTGTATCCATCTTAAGTGGGACACCCTGTATATTAATAATTAATATTAGAAAAAGGTTAGATATTAGGTATACATGATTCAATATCCGCACCCTTAGCCTTATGACTGCTTTGAGCTCATAATCCGAAGGAAATTGACCTCCTTTACAGACTTTCTCGTGAATTGGTAATCGGAATACGGACTAGAAGTCAAATCAGCGTCAAAAGGGAAATGCACTTGGTGCCAATAATAATGATTTCCCAAATAAAAAAAATGCCGCCATTTCTTTCCTGCTGTCATTTGATGAACTCTGAGTCACGCAATTTGAGTAAAGGTATACGAACTTATCCACTACTAAAATTTGCTGCATTATTTTTTTTTATTGGCTTTAAAAAGTTGCAAAAATCCGAGCACAACACGCACGAGAACTTGTTACATGTCAAGTTAGTATGGAAACATGCAACAGATAGAGGTCAAATAAAGTCAGTTATTTCATCTTGCTTGTCTGTCAAGCTAAATATAATATTGCGTATTCGTTTAGATACCTGCATGGTTTTCTTATGACCGTAACCTTTTATCGGGCTGTTACAGGGAAAGTTGAGAGTTCTGCAGTCGTATACCTAACTTGATTTTCTCGGACATGGGCAGTTTAGTAGTATTTTTATGGCCATTTTCACTGGCATTTATAGCATTGCATTTCAAAAACATTCAATAGTTCTCTTAGATTCCCGAATAATCACCTTCTTGATGATAATGTACATTAAAACAATCTCATTTATGTCAGAGATATTGGCTTCGGAGTCTGTTAGTTATTTTCCCCGATTTGTTTCAATATTTACTAAGAAAAGTAAAAAATTCAGTCAATGTTTATTTCTGATATCATGACCTTCAGATGAGACAGCTGACTTTGGCAATTGTTGTTTACCTAACCTTGAAGGGTACCCTTGGAATGTTGGCAAGTGTATATATTTCTCTAGCGACCCTTGTACGATTTTGATGTGTTTGCGGACCAAGCCAACAAGAAACAACATAATTTATTGATGTGCTACCATCAGTTTGATGTTAAACGACTGTCTGAGCTTTCGCTTAATGGAAGCAGGCAAGATGATTTAGTGATCGCGCTGTGTCCCCTAAATTTGATAACACCGCCCGGTCGTCTCACAGCTGGTTCCAAGAGGTACACAGGCTCTTGGTTAAAGGTACGTTTAGGAGTGAATTATTGTGCCACGTATTCATACTTTTAGAGTTTTTGATGTCAGGAGTTAAAAATGGCCGGGGGCCGGAATGAGCTAGCTTCTGTTCGATTAGACATTATGGCTAATGGTTTTATAGTCATTTTTCTTTATACTGCCAGCCTACATACAACCTACATAAGATCGTCCAGCCTTAGGTACATTTTTTTGCGTATCGAAGATGTTATTAAATTTAGTGGCAACCATCTTGTTGTCTTTTTCGTGATGTCGCAGTATAATGTAGAACTGACCTATTGATCAAATTTTTTTCTGACCCTTAAACTTTGAACCTTGGTGTTCGAGGTGGACTATCTTGACTTGACCTCATTCTCTTTCTTGGTATACCCTCCTAAGAGGAAGTTGAACTGCGTAGGCCTGATAAAAAGTGTTCAGCCCAACTGACTGAGAGGTTTTCTCTTAACTTGTACTATACTTTTATAAATTAAAAGTCATAAATTTACGAAATTAGGACTGTATTTCTTTAAGCGACTTTAAGTACATGTTAATACAATGGCGGACGAAACAGAGAGGCCGATCGTATTTTCTTTTATGGAATGCTATCCTCTGGCAGGTGCCGTTTCCGACGTCACTCGTTTCTCTGGAAACCGAACATACCGTCGGCCTTGAAAGCCCTGCCTTTCAAACATATGGTGGCTACTAATAACAATAAACTAAAACTACCAATAAACATAGTGGTTTAGCATGTCTTTTCCTTAAAGCTAAACAAATATTAACGTAATGCAGAAAACGCACATGTGTGCAATGCAAAACAAGCAAATTAACAAAGTCTTAGTACGTAATTATAGTCCAACCATAACATCCACACAGTACACAACTGAACTCAATTTCCTAGTTTAAGATGAATTACTACAAATTTTTGGACAAATTTTCCAACTGAGTAAGAATTCTTTGTCCAAAATAATTTGAACTTAAAAACAATAATTTATATAAGATTGATCTTTTACCTACGCCTATGCTCCTCCCCTGCAGGGTAAATATATCTCATCTTACAAGCGACAATTCGTGGCTCAATTTGCACTAAAACGAGTCTTTTTGCGTTTCTTTCTCTATCTTATTCACCTCTAGATTTATAATGCACTCAGTCCCGGTTTTGCATATCTTTATTTTCTTTTTATATTTCCAGTAAAAAGTGTTTTTAGCTACGACACTATTTGTAGCGATCCGTTGTACAACGAAATAAATTTTATACCCGTGGCTGCTTTATATCAGCTGTGGAATTTCTTTATGAAATATGTGTGTACGTGCGATAAATGAATTTGGTTGTAAATGAATATTAATGTTGGTAAAATTTAATATAATACTTGAAAGTAGGTGGTAATTATCGAAATTTCTTGCTAATAGAGAGATTGAATAAATTGTGTTAAAAATAGGTTTGCATGTCTTATTTTTCATTGAGCCTTGCACATGATCAGATAATACAATCGAATTCATAGAGATGATTGGCTTTATATAAACGCGGAATAATATGTTTTTTTCTTTAGGAAGTTTTATGGCAAAGGTTTTGAGGTGACTCTTTATTGAATTACTTATAAAAATACAGCGTGTCTGATGCTTGTTATATCCCAACGTGTATAATATGACCAACCCTATTAAATCAAGCTCTATTTATTTGAAAGCATACAAAATTATTAAGATCTTATGACAAAATTAATAGACAAATAATTTACCAACATATATATTAAAACAAATAATGTTTTATTGGAAGCTACTAAACTAGGTATTTAGAAAGCGTACAAGAAATCAGATGGTGCGTTAAGACACTTAAGTTAAAAGGCCTCTAGGTATTTGCAATATATTGAAATACTCTAAAAAGATTATTTTTCTTCAAACGTCAGTAAATCCGTCATTACTCGACTGTGTAGGCGGCCGTGAAGTTTCGTTTTTCCTCCGCCGGAGCTTTACTTTTCACTTTTCCGCCGGCGGAGGTAAAAGTGTTATCATAGTAACATAGATACAATACAAACAAACATCAAAATAAGCGTCAACAACTCAAGAGCTATTAAACTAAAATTTGTATTTATCACTCAATGTGTGACTGCATTTCTAAAAATCACTACTTTAGGAACAAATTGGTTATTATTTAATCGAACTTACTCAATAACTGCTTATCAATACGGAATTAAAACGCAATCGAAGAAGCAATTTTAAAAATATAATTATTGTTGACAGTGTCCACTGACAGCTTTATGTTACATTACTATAGCAACAACCTGAGCCTATTCACCGACACCGCACCGGTCTAAGCCACCTTGTGAACCCACTTATTTTTAATAATAATTATTATTACTATTGAAAAGAGACTTTTTGCATTAATTTGTCGACATTTGAAGAAAAAACAGCATATTTTATTTGGAGGAAAAGTTACTTTTCATGGCTTGCTCTCTATTACCAGCCTCACTCCGTTCGGCTGTTAAACACGAGCGCGCCATGAAAAGTATTACTTTTCCTCCATATAAAATATTATACTATTAAACTCCATGTCTATTCATAGAATATATGGCAAGGAAAGAGGGAATTATTGCCGTCCATGAAACTCGTGCCCAATTATTTCTTTAAAACATTATATTTGTTTTAATGAATGCCAAATATCCAGTTTCCAAATTATGGATATTAGAAGCAGCCCAGAAATAAATACTAGAACTAATACGAAACAGGGGGCTCAGAGAAAGACGGTAAGTTGCTCGCCTTTCTATTTATTTTCTAACGGAAAAACCATTCCTGTTGATATTATCAAGATTATTCAAATTACGAACTTCAGTTCTCCAAAGTTTCGAGAATTAAGGTATATACGGTGTGTAACAAAAGTCTGGAACGCTTTAACTATCTTAAATACCGCTTTTTCGATTTAGCAGAAATTCGGTATCTGTATGTATGTAAGAGCATATGGTGGAGCAGTTAGTTACATTTGCGATATCGCAAAGCTTACAGTTTTTTGAATTTCTTGTAGTATTTTGTAATATTATATCGAATTTCGTACAAACTATCAGATTTTTAATTGAAATGGGGTTACTAACAGAAATATAGCCAATAGAAATATTAATGATATTGGGTTATGGTGATCAATGGTAAACGCAGCAGAAGGCTTGTAATATTTTTATTGATAAGTATACCGGACAGAAATCCAATATCACAATACATGGTAAGCAAAATAAAGCTTTTAATATTTTGCTCAGTATAGAGGAAAATTTACATATTGCAACCGGAAATGTTGACCTGGATAACAATGCATTGCATATGTCAGTAGATCAACTATTGAATAGTGAGAAGTTTCACCCATACAAAATTAAACTGGTTCAAAGACTCTCTGAGGATGACTTTGACAAACGCTTTTATGAGGATATGATGGAGCGGTGTAAGCTTATCTAGATTTCACTAAGTAAATAATGTTTTCCAACGAGTCGACGTTCTGTTTTAATGGAAATGTATGTTAATCAGCATAATTTTTTTCGTTGAGCTGGAAAAAAAATCTCATTGAATTCTGGAACAGCACACACCACAATTATTACCACAAAAATTAATGATTGGGCTGATATCATAGGGCAAAGGATAAGTCAGTTTCATTAAACTCGATTAAAACTGATTATAAATAAAACAAGTTAGACAACGTTGCAGTATCATATATCGAAGTATATCAGCAACAAAAGGGTGCACCACCACATTACGCCAAGCAAATCTGAACCAAGTATTTTTTTGAAAGATGGATAGGGCGACGGGGTACGATCCACTTAGAGCTCCCACACCAGATTAACCTCTTCTCGAGTATTTCTTGTGGGACATTTAAACACGAAATGATATGGAAAAACTAAAGGAAAATATCTAACTTATGTGTCAACGAATCGAAGAATCATAAATTGTCCTTAATGTTTTAGACAATAATTTCCCGCAATATTTAGCATATTGTCAAGGAGTAAATGAAAGTACTTAAAGCACCTAATTGAATTTCTAACCCTTCTTCCCGTACCTTCTAATAAGACAATTAATAATGAAGTCAATTTCGAGCTTAAATATTTAAAAAATGGCTGGACTTAGACATTAAGTACCTAATACCAAAGTTGCTTAGAAGCCTTTCAAGACAAATTTCGTTGAAAAATATGTGGGTTATCCTATGTAAAAAAATATTTTTATAATGGCTAAATACCGTAAATTTTGCAACATTGTAAATATTATTAGCAACTCCGTCATAAGCTCATATATACAGATGCCGTATTTCAGCTAAGTTGGATATTTATTTAAGGTATATAAGACGTTCCAGACCTACTACTCATTGTATTTATTTTGCAGCTTATACTCAGTACCAAAGAAAACAGGGAATTGTTAAGAAATCGTGTCACCCTTATTACTATGCAGAACAGTATGATAAATTAGCAAAATCAAATCAATACGGGTAACAGTTTGCCGTTCTTCGCCAACTATGTATAATATGTGCCAATTAACGATAAACAAAACCTAGCGATAACTTAATAAACCTTGCACTAATCTACTGTGATTCGGCGTGTTTACCTATTCTATAGACGTACATATTCGCAATTTTCATTAATTTATATATAGAAAGATAGATAGATTATTTAGAAGTGACAACGGTGAACAAATAGGGGAAAGCAATAATTAGAAGCACCGCACGTGAGATAATTTGCTCACTTTATTGATGTCTGTGATAGGGAAGCAGAAAATAAACGTTTAAATATTCTCATTAAATATCTAACTCGATCGGGCTGCATTTTACACCAATATTTTTGAAAGCAAAACGGATATTGCTTATTGATAGACCAAGTATTTTTCAATGGCGTGTAAAGTACTTTTCAACTATAAGGCAATAAATGCAAAACAACGCAATATTGTGTATCTAGACAAGGCTTCTACTTAATATTCCTTCAGAATAAGTCGTGGCTTCCGATAAGGGGCATTATCCTCTACAAAATCTCTTAGGATTTCCTGGCTTCAGATGAACAATATTAAATTTGAGACTACATGGAGAAAATTTCAACTATATGAAGCAATCTCAGCTAATAAGCCTACAAAAAAAAACTATAGAATTGACGCCCTTTAACGTAATCGGAATTACACGCCTCTAAGGCTACCTCCGTATATGTGCGACCTGAGGCCTATTGAACTCACATGGTCAGCAGTGAATATTCAAGAGTATAATACCAGCGAGCTTTAAATTAGAGATTTAAATAGGTTTACATTATCAGCGATTGATTCTATATCATTGAAAAATTGGAAATCATGCGTTTAAACACGTTAGTTGTGCTGAAGGGAAATACTAGGAAGTAGACGGATAAATTGAAAGCGTTATAGACAATTTAATCATCACAGAGTGGTCAAGTAGTGATGACACGTCATCTTTTTCAGACAAAGGCAACGATTTAGAACGAATGGAACCATAACGGTCGACCGTAAAAATGTCAACATAATTTTTTTTATATATATTGACGAATTGCCCATAAAACACCTGTCAGAAAACTGCTTCAATATATTTCTCTTTTTATTTAATATGCATTATTTTTGTTGCTCGGATCCCATACTTGTCGCCTCTGATTTAAAGGGATTCTAATACTTTCATCAACCGTAGACCCACAGCCATCTTTATCCCAAAAGGAAGCCATGAACTAATGATGTAACATCCCATCAGCTAATGTCGAAAGTCATCAAAAATCATCAAAGTCACCTCTAAATGCTATAAACACGAAATGTTAAATATTCTTCAACGTTTGCCCCAAAGTCAAAATTCCAAGTTTTCCACCAGATATTTAAAAAAAAATTAAAATGAAATGAATGTTCAATGTGAAAATTTTAGACTCTAAATGTCATTTGGAACAATATTTTCATTTAATTTTTTTGGGTATTGTCCTCTATAAAAACTACATTTTTCTTTATATAAAATTTACAAATAACAGTAATTTCACCGGTGACCTGAGACAAAACCTATAGGTAATTTTTGAATTTTCGATCATGCAGAACCTAATGGCAAGAAGTTATTAACAAAAAATATGCATTTTCATATTTTCCCATATGATGCCAACTTTCCCGCAGGCACTGGATAAGTATAATCTACTTCAAACTTTAAGTAGTTAGAATATATCCTGACAATGTCCTTATCAGGACATTCTTTTGATCGCCTGACAGGGTATTTGTGAATATAGAACTTTTGGGTATTCAGATGGAGGGCATATGAATAAAAAAAAACAAATATGATGATTACATGCATACAAAATTTAAAAAAAAACATGAAATTCACTGGTTGATTCATAGAACATTCTTTGTTGTATAGACAATCCACTTTAAATAAAAGTTTTTAAAGGTACTTTGGAAAAAAGTAAGCCTTTGCCTTTACTTCACTAGGTAGGTAGGTAGGTAGGCACTTTATCATCATAATTTTGTATCTGAAAAAATTAACTCCAGATACAGAACACAGCTCAGACTATCATCCGGTCCAGAAACAAAATAAAAAAAAACAAATTATGACACACAAAAACAAAAAACAATCACCAACTACTTACCTTGGTAAGATTTTTCTCGCAAATTACTGCTGGCTCATATTCTAGTCACCACTAAAATATTTCCGTCAAAAGTTTCAATCTGTGCTTATTTTTTCAGCGAAAAATAAACGTGTCATTTTGCCTCTTCTCGACCATCAATAGAGACACCGTGCATTGTTGTCGCTGTTTCTACATCATAGCTCCTTTTGGAGTAAAAATGACTGTGCGTAAAGATCGCCCGCTTTTCTTTAGAGTCTTGCACTATATAATTGCAACTATTTTAATAATTGGTTTAAACATTTCTAGATGACCAATTATCTAACAGGCTTGGAAACATCTATCAACGGCAAGTTATTTCTATCCTGCTCAAGTCTATCTGTATGTCATCGACCTTCACATGCACACCATAATGCTCATAAATTAAAGCAAATATCTTGATAGTATTAGAGTACTAAATAAATTTAAAATTCTCGGAGAATTTAATTCCTAACTTTAATTATCAGGGTGATTATTATAGCAATCACATCTATATGCAGGTGTTATCTCCAACAACCTGCATTTGTTTGTAGGTCAAAAGTAGGTTTTAATTTGGCATTTAAGGATTTGGATGATTCGAGGGTCAATTACACAATTAATACGGTGTAAAATATATGACAGCTATTTGTTAAGTATTAAAATAAAAATAAAAAAATAAAATAAGTTTTATTCATACTTTCGCCATTTTACAATGGATGTACATGTCAATCAAAATTATAAGGAATCATTTACTTAAAATAGTCTTCTCCAATGTTTTCACTTAGATAGTCTTTCACTGTATAGTACGCTCGCTTTGACAAAAATGTTTTTATTTTATTTTTAAATAAGTTATAAGGCATGCTTCTCAAAACAATGGGAAGTTTATTGAAGAGCTTTACACCAATATAAGATGGCGCGGTTTCGTATTTCCTCGTCTTGTGTGCAGATGTACTTAAAGAAGGTCCGGCTCGTGTGTTATAATTATGATAGTTATTATTTGTACTAAACTGTAAAATATTTCTTTTAACATACAAAAGGCATTTAAACAGATATATGCATGGAACTATTAATATTTTGTTACTAATAAATATTGGCCTACAAGAATCGCGCCCCTTCAGGTCAAACATCAATCTAATGCACTTTTTCTGGGAAACAAACACTCTGTTAATGTCACTGGCACCTCCCCACAATACGATATCGTATGTTAGATGACTATACACCAACGAATAATACACGTCAATCAAAACATTACGATCCACTGTGTTTTTGAGTCTTAACAGAGCATAGTATGATTTTTTTACTTTAGTACAAACGTTATTAATTTGTTCAGTCCAATCTAAAGTGTTATTTATAAATAGACCGAAAAACTTAGTAAATTTAGAGCTCTTTAGTTCCAGATCCGGACCAATTCTAAAATTGGGAAGTAAAGAGTTTTTAACGAAAATTTTACAACAACTGTCTTATCTACATTCATTATAAGGGAGTTTAATCTACACCACTCATCAAAAGAAACGAATATGTTTCGCAATTTTATTTCCAGTTCCTCAGGAGTCGATGCTGTGACCACAAAAGACATGTCATCCGTAAACGTTATTAACTTTTCTGCTTTAATGTGAATTGACAAGTCATTGACATATATTAGAAATAGTAGTGTTCCCAGCACCGAGCCCTGTGGAACACCCAAGGCAAGCTTGCATTCTCTTGATTTAGCTTCGTTTACTTTAACATACATTCGGCGATCACTCAAGTAAGAACGCAACCAGGCCAGAATTTGACCCCTAAACCCCATATTATAAAGTTTGTTGCACAGAAAATCAATATTAAGGGTATCAAATGCAGATGAAAGATCAAAAAACAGACCAGCCGTTTGAAAGCCAGCATCCACGCTATTGTAAGTAAATTCCAAAAACAAATTTGCAGCCATTTCTGTCGATCTATCAGCTATAAAACCAAACTGATCCTCTGTTAGTAGAGAGTTTATTTCTAGAAATTTAATAATTTTATTACGCACTATTTTTTTCAAAAACTTTAGATACAACACTCAAGATTGTAATAGGTCTATAATTTTCTATGTTACTAGAGTCATTCTTTTTATGTACGGGCAGAACCGTTCCCAATTTTAATATGTTCGGAAACTGACCAAGATCAATTGATCGATTTATTAAATATGCCAACGGTTCGGAAATATAATCGACAATGTTTTTAATGAGCTTTGTACATATTCCATCACTTCCACAGGATTTAACATTTTTCAGGCTTCTGATTGCTGCCGGTTTCAACCGGTAAAAAAACAAAAGAACTTTCATTCGGTATACATAAAGTGCATTCTTTAAACAATTTACCCCTACCGAAAGCCTTGACCAACTTTCTTTCCGTGTTAATCGAGAAATGATTAACAAAACATTCAGCCACATCCTGAGGGATTTCCACAGTATTCCCTTCATGTGATATTCGAATATTGGCTTTTGTTTTAATCCTTCCCAGTGTTTTGTTTACAATATTCCATGTGGTTTTTGGTTTGTTCTCCGCTTTACTAATTAGCGAAGAGAAATATATTTTTTTAGTGTTTAATATCATATCTTGATAGTCTTTTTTTTTGTTGTTTGTAACTTAATTTCAGTTCAACGCTAGGGCAGCTTTTCAACAACCAAAATTTATTTTTTAGTTCTTGCCCTGCTTTAATTACACTAGGATTTATCCAAGTTTTTTTTCTGTATCTCCCAGATTCATTGGTATAATGCTATAACGGAAAGCTTAGTTCAGAGCCCCATATAAGGGTATTTATAAAGTTTAAAAAAGCTACACTTATATCACAAACGGAATAAACATCAAAAAACGAACAAGATTTCACATAACAATAAAAGCTGTCAAGCTTTTTATCATCTATCTTTCTTAGGGTGAAATTGATAGCTTTAGCTTTTAATGTATTCATACTATCTTTTATCTTTGTCTTAATGAAACAACAATTTAAAGCTAAATGGTCACCCAAGTTGGGTTGCAAAATCTCGGCCCTAGTATGTACAAGATCTATATTAGTCAATATATAGTCAATTTTTGTGGAAGAATGAACCAAGTTTTTTGCAAAACTTATTCTAGTTGGCTCTGAAGAAACACAATTCAAAATTAAAATTCAACATTAAGTAATGCAGTAGGGCTCTATACGTGCTTTGTTTTAAAAAATCTATATTAAAGCACCCGCAATACAAATGTTGTAGGTTATCTTTTGGCAATAATTTATAGTTTCGTTTAAGTTCCGAAAAAATGTGTCATAATCATCATTTGGTGGTCTATATGCACTAATTACGCAACAAACAAAATTATCGGTTTCAAATTTAACAGTACAACACTCAAAATGCATTTCAACAGTAAAATGCCTGTCACATGGCAATTCTCTTACCTTGTAGTCCTTAGTGTTTTTCACGAGGATAAGGGATCCTCCATGTATGTGTTCTTTTCTATAAAAAATAGCTTTTACCTCAAAACTAAAAAGGCTATAATTAGTACCATTTGCCCAGTGCTCCGAAACACACACTATGTCAGGTTGATATTTAACGTACTGTTATATTTAACTATGTTTAAAAAGCATGTTATTTATAATATATATATTTCCAGTCATGCTTTATGGTTGGCTTCCAACGCGAATAAATACGAGAAAGTAATGCTTCATTTCAAATACAGATAATGCCTTTCACTTTACCGAAATGGCATTCAAGAAATATTGCCTTCCAACGTATATCAAACTAAGCGGGCAGGATTCTTTGTGCATGGAAAATTTCCTTTTTCATCTTTATATCGCTATCATTTTTGAAAGGAGAGGAATATATTTGTTTAGTTAATTCTATTTGCATTTTCATTCACTTTGCTTTGATGCTATTTTAGATAAAATCGTCATATTCACTTATGCGATAAGAAATAGGGAAATATGCAGTTCATGAAATATTATTAACGTTATTTGCAAATAATTTATTATTAAAAGGTGCCTTTCCAAAACATTGTAAGTGCCAGTTTGCCAAAAATGTTTTTTTTTTTATATGCAAACATACATTTTGTCGAAGAAATGTTGTCTGCGCATTAAACCTCCATCGCATCGGTCGCGTGTTCTTTTATTCGACTCATTGGTCGCACGCATAGATTTGTTTTAGCGCCGTGTGGCGGATATAGATATAAAGATTTTAACTGCTCCATAAAATCTAAATGGATATGAAAGACAAATAACAGTCCCAATAGAGCTTAGGCTAGGCATATGTAGCCCAAATTGATTTATATGCAGGTGCAAAAATCCAATTTTACAAAACGCCTCTACTTGAAATTAAGGATCTCATATAGCAAAATTACCTCATTTTGGTCTGCATGAGTAAACATTTAAATCCCTAATAAGAGTTAAAACATTTGTTGTTGGGAATCATTTCTTATATAAAATTCCATTTTTATGCTTTGATGCCATGTTGATCGAATTTTAATTATTGCTTTTCAAAGTAGGTAACTAATCGATGCCTTAATTTAAATAAACTTTAGGTTTGGTTAACTCGAGATTACAGATCAGTGATTTTACCGGTAGGTATTGTGAAAGCTCAATATTTTCACAATAGTTTTTATTACTTGCTCTTTGAAATCCTTGACTCACTTCTCAAACCACTCCACTGCCTATTGTTTAAACCATGAAGGTAATCTCTTCAATAATGACATTTCGCCTCTTTATATAATATTTACTGTTACAGAAATTTACGATCTAGATTTCTCAAATAGAGAATGAGAAATTAGAACAGATACCTTGAGGACAAATGTATAAGTACCTTCTCTATGACCACTGGAAAATAAACAACTTACGTCACATTTTGCCTCAGCCGAAAACATCATATAATAAATATATATGCTTTATTATCAAAGATTACAATATTGCAGACAAAGCCATACAAACAACTAAGAATAAATTAAAATCTCTAACAGTAGCAAGTGGAAACGCCACGGTGGTACCATTATATTTCAAGAACCAATAATTAAAATATCACAAGCACAAACCAACAAAAAAAAACATATGGTAAGTTAACAACCATGAAGGCACAAAAAAAAGCATGTTCAAAATATTCCTATGCCATATTCAAGAGAACAGCTACACACATATTACAACATAGCACCTAAGTGACTTAACACCCGTATGCGCAATAGTTGCAATACATGCCCAATAATGGATAAACATCCTTACAGAACAACCCCCAGAGCAAATCCAGCTCACTAAACTACCCCTTTAATTATCTACAACATAGTTAGATCAAAAAATCCTCTTAAACATATTAATTTTGTTGAAAACATAAATGATCTACATTTGCGTCTAAGCATATCAATTCTCATACAATTTTTAATTCCAACGGGTATAAAATTATATATTTTTGGTGCCAAATAGTTCTGGGATCTTAAGTTTGCGTTTGTATTACTTTTAGGTAATTCAACACAATAATTCGTCTTATTTTTAGTTTTTATATACAAAAGTGCTTACCTTTAAAACATACATAGCCCGTACATCAAAAACTTCTCTTGAGTATAACATTCTTGTTAGGTTAGTTTGGGTTAGCCTGTTTTTTTTTTGTAAATTACCTTAAGCATATAATTCTGTACAATGCTTAACGGACGCAATGTACTCTTATACATACCACCCCTCACAATAATAACATATCTAAGCGATTACTTTATATTCAGATATTAATAATTGTTTTTTTAGGATGCTTCTCAAGATATAAAATGTAGACAATAATTTTCTGATATTTGAAGTTAATTTTAGTACGTGTTGATCCCATTTTAGGTGCCTGTCAACAATAACACCCAAAGACTTAGTTTGTGAAACCTCCTCTATAACCCTATTTGAATCCTTAACTTGTATACTGTTAAAATGCGGACGATTGGCTAAGGATATCGAAAAAGGTATGTAATTTGTTTTATTTAAATTTAAAGTTAATTTAAAAGTGTTTAACCAGTTTTGTACAATATCTAGTTCCTCTATCACATCTTTCTTCACTTCATTTCAAGATTTTGCGGAAAATATCATAACTGTGTCGTCAGCGTACGAAACTATTTCACAGTTTGCAATTGTTAAGTTAGTTAGGGTATTTATATATGTTAAAAACAATATAGGGCCCAGTACTCTACATTATACATTATAACGAAACGTGCTGTTTGAAAAAATAAGGAAGGTCATGTCGGTGAACTTGACTCAGGCAAAACGCAAATGCTGCAGAGTTGAAAATACCGAGGAAAAGTAAACAAAACATGACTAAAATTGATAGCTAGGTATTTAATTTTGTACAATTCCTGTATATCCGAAAAATCACTAATTCGTCAAAAAGATAATCCTATACCTATTATAAAAAATATATATAATATAAAAAAAAAAAAAATTTCACCGCCCCACATGAAGCCCAAGAAAATTAATGGAGGAAAAAATAAAATCTAATTCACCCAAAACTCATTTATAGAATAATAAGGTCTTTCTAGTAGGTAAGCCTTCCTTTTTTCACGAAATTTAGCAAATGTGGGGATGGATTTAAGATGTAGCGGGAGTGTATTGTATAACTTCTTGGAATTATAAAGAATAGAATTTTTTGTTAATTCAGAGGAGGGAAAAGGAAGGTAGATGTCCTGACTCGAATTTCTTGTTGAGTACTCATGTTGTGGCCTTTCGGGAAATATGGTTCGATATTTGCGTATTAAACAAGTTGTTTCTAAAATAAACAAAGCAGGAAGCGTAAGAATTTTATATTTTTTAAAGTAGTATTCGCAATGAGCTCTGCCATTAAGACCAAATAAATAACGAATTGCTCTCTTTTGAAGTCTGAAAATGGTACGAAATTGCTCGGTGTTACAGCAGCCCCAAAAGGGAAGGCCGTAGCGAAGATGAGATTCAAACAAAGAGAAGTAAGTGAGCCTGGCAGTAGACAGATTTAGTTCCTTCGAAACCGATCGAATTGCGAAGCAGGCAGAAGAAAGCTTTTTTGTTAAATAATCAATATGTGCGGACCACTTAAGGTTGGCACTAATACTCAAACCTAGGAATTTAGCCGAGTCAACGTATTTAATATTGCTGTTGTGAAGTAGCAAAGCTTGTTGTAAGGTTGTTTTATAAGATAAGGCTACCGTTTTATCAACGTTGAAACACAGCCAATTTGAGTCAGACCATGTTTTGATTGTGACGAGATCGCTGGAGATATTAGAGTGTAGGGAGAAAGTATTAGAATCACTCCAAGTTATGCTTGTGTCGTCAGCAAAGAGAGAAATTTTACCATTGATTTTTAGGTATGTAATGTCATTAATATATATTAGAAAAAGGATAGGCCCAAGAACAGAGCCCTGTGGAACTCCACTGGTAATTAATCTGCAATCAGAATCAGAACCGTTCGCTCTAACAAACTGCTGTCTATTTTCAAGATAAGATTGGAACCAGTTCGAAGGAATACCACGGATTCCATAAAAATTTAGTTTTCTTAACAAGATGTCATGACACACACAGTCAAACGCTTTAGCGTAATCACAGAAGACTGTAGCAGTAGGGAGATTGTTGTTAAGGGATGAGTAGACATCGTGAAGCAACGAGAACATGGCGTCATTTGTACACTTGTTTGGTAAAAATCCGAACTGTTCCGGGGACAGTATGCCATGTCTAAGGAGAAATGGCATGAGGCGATTTTTTAATAACTTTTCAATGATTTTAGAGAGTACAGGCAACAGAGCAATTTGACGATAATTGCATAAGACATCCTTTTCACCTCCCTTATGAAGAGGAATAATTATCGCAGTTTTGAGGCATTCGGGAAAAACACCTTTCGTGAAGGACGCATTAATTAAGGAAGCTAGGACATCCAGAATTGGAAGTGGGAGGCTCAAGAAAATTCTAATTGACAGATTATCAGTGCTACAAGCTGATTTACTCTTTATGCTGCCCCTTACCTGAAGAAGTTCAAGGCTGGTCACAGGGCTTAGGAAAAAACTATCAGCGACTTTTTTAGAAGGAGGAAGAAACGAGAGAGGGTCGAGAGAAGGAGAAATACCAGAGGTAACATTTTTGCTCACGTTGACAAAATATTCGTTCAAATCATTTGGTTTTGGCATGCTCTGATTCGCGGAATTTGTTTTGCCTCTAAGATCGTTAATAATGGACCAGGCCTCCTTGGATACGTTTTTAGCAGTTGATAAATGATTTTGATAATATAGTTTCTTTGCTGTTTTGATAAGTTTTAGGTAGATCTTCCTATAATTCGAAATGAATTCAAGAACTTGAGTGGAGTTAGTGAATTTTTTTATGTATGAGAGGGAACGCATATTTTTTGCAGATATGCGTAAGCCTTTCGTAGTCCATGGCTTGTGATGTTTAGGTTTAATGGATTTAAGCGGGAAGGCTTTATTGAATGCATTTATAATTTTATTTAAGAAACCACTAAAGTGAGAATCAAGTTCACCTGATTCAAAATTCCAGTTGGTCTTTAGGCAAAGGTTAGGAAAGGATGAAAAATTGGAGGCTGAGAAGATTCTACCTAGGTGGCGAGTTTTTTTTGAGGGGAGAGGGTTGCTTTGATTACATCTAAACTTTCCAGGACTAAACCCCAGTTTTTTCCTGTATCAAATTATTTAATAGCTGTTCATTTATTTTTATAGTGTTTTTGCTGGAGTAATTTTATTTTTATTTTCATTGTTGATCTTACTTATATTCAACATTAATGGGTTATGTCTGAATTTATTATAAAAGAGTTGCATTTTAATGAGTTTCTGTTTGTTTTATTTCTAAGGAAAATATGATCAAGACATGCGCCTTCTCTAGTTGGTGCATTTATGCATGACCAAAATCCGAAATGATACAAAACAGACAAATAGGAATTTACAGTATTTTCTTTTTTACCTAGGAGATCTATATTAATATCACCCAAAAACAAATCTATTCTACCTCCCTTAATCTGAAGCAAATAAGCTTCAATCTCTTCCAAAAATATAATTTTATTTGTGTCTGGTGATCTGCACAAACACACCACATTAAACCAGTAATTTTTCCTCCTTAAAAGGATATTACTTACAGTTATATCAATCACACCTATCTAGCAACGTGTGCTTTACTTCATAAATTAAAGTTGATCTAATAGAGATAACCATTCCATCGTTTCTATTGTGCTTAGCTTCACTGTAGAACATTGTAACCCTTTATATTATATTGAACGTCATAGCTCTGAAAAGTTTCACTAAAACTATGATGTCACATTGCTTGAGATTAAGTGTTTCAAATGTGATTAAAAACTCGTTAAAGTTTTTAAGAATACTCCTAATATTGAAATGTACTAAGTTTAAAAGTTTATTGTCCTAATTCACCTTATTCTGTACTTCACTACCCCATATTCTTTCCTGAATGATATCAATCTCCAGCGACTCCAGATATGTGTACCTACTTTTGTAGTTTGGTCGATTCCTTCCGACTCGCTCTGTAGTTATTAAACTCTGTTTTTTAATCCTTGACGTGCGCCAAAATTCTATGTTAAAGGTTGGCAATTTTATGAAAAAGGGATAGCAGATGAAAATTCACTTTTGTGGAAAGTCATCCGCATCTGAAACCAATCATTATAGACAAATTCCGCCCTGCTAACGCTGAAAAATGTATATGTGCATCAGTCCAATTAGAATTTGTATGAAATATATTGGTGCAACTAGCCATAGTTAAGTATATCATAGCAGAATATTTCATTTAGACATTAAAGATGAACAGATTTTATCAAAATAATTATTAAATCAGTAATAAATAAATAATTAATAAATATGCATATTATTTACCTACATTGATATTGGTTTATTTAGCACCAATATGCCTGGTTATCAAATATTTGCTAAATAGTAAACATTTGCGCAGTGTTCCGAAACTTGCGGAAATTGCTATTTTTCAAGAACTCTCATTCCAAAACTTAATTTTTGACAGATTTTTCACACAGTTCCTTCCAAAAAGTTTTTGAATGATAGTTACTCAAAATAGCAAGGTCAGAATGTTTCGGAACACTGCTCTATTCAAATCAATCATAATTTCAAACCAGTCATCATTAATTTGAACGGCCCGCCAGAGATTATTTCAATGACTACACCGCTATGGTAGCACTGTCGCAAATCTCACTGGCAGATAGAACAGAACTAGTGTTCTATTTCTTGTATATATAAATCACTTTTCTATACGAGTGTCTCGCGACAGCATTGCCGTTGGCTGACATCAAGGTCGAATAGTACAAACCTACAAAGAAGGGGGATTATTTGTGAATGTATTCGCGGAAACACATGCAAGCTGCTGTATATTTTGTAAAAAGTGCATCCAAAGTACTGGCACGTATTACAATAAGTAATATTTCACCTTCGCATACTGTGCTCGCTAGGGCTCGCTACGGGGGCTCAAGAAAAGGAAACTAACCAGGGGCTAACCCAAACATAACCGAAGACATACCCAAAATCAAGAAAAAACTGTTTAGAAACTTAACCGTAAAAAATAAAAAAAAGCAACGGGGTTTGAACTTGAACCCGGGCCGCCGCCGATTTGAGACCTAACCATCTAAACCTCTAGACCACGACGGCTCTTGCTGCAAATCGATTGCATCGCAAAAACATCAAATGCAATCGCTCGAGTCAACGCCACCAACACTAGATGACGCTGGAGACGCTTTGACCTTGATGGCAGCCAATGGCAATGCTGTCGCTAGGCACTCATTTTTCTATGAGTTCGTGTCAGAAAGCGTTGCAGATCAGACTAGCTTAGTTGTGCGATATTGTTTTAGTGTGTGTTTTTTTTTTGCAATTTGGCCTCATAAAAAATAATAAAAGGACAAAATCCAAAAATATGATCTTTGTCGATAAAAAGTAAGTACCTTTATTATATTTTGTGAGAAAAAGTTGATGTAAGTATGAAAATGGTATAAATAGATGTGAAGACATAATTTTTATGTATATTGGGCTTGATATTTTTATTAATAGAAGAGTTTTAGCACAGCTTATTCAATAACCAGCTACTCATCTTGCGGCGGCATCCTTTGATTTGGGAAAGTCAAGTGAAAATTTTAGAAGAGGGCCATGAGTTAATATTTTTCTAAACGTCTGAGCATCTGAATAATACTTTTGACAATTCGGTTGATTTAAAATACGATGTTTTATCGTCTAAAATCCTTTTGAAAACGATTTTAAATGGCAAAATTGTATAAAAATCCGAAATTTCCGGTCTTTTTAGGGCAATAGCCGCAGCTTCGGGCGAATTTGTTGTGGATTTTGAAGGGAATATTCATTTTAAATTCAGTTCGCTTCGTGTCATTACATGGCCTGAAAAATCACGAGACTGTGAAACTGAACCGCTAAGGGCACTGTCAGGAAGCGCAGTGCCCGACACTCCAACTTTCCGATTTCGATAGAGATGAATAGCTGGTTATTGAATAAGCTGTGGTTTTAGTTTGGGAACTTGAGTGTTACATATATTTAACGCTAGGCTGTAATGTAAGCATTTTACGCGTTTCATTGCAGAGCATTTAAAACACCTTTATTTCAAGGTGTTGTTATACAGGGTGTTGAAAAAATTACATTAAAAATGTTGCTGTGTTATTTCAGAGCTCATGCTGCCAACCTTGCGAAGGGGCTTACTGTTCAAGAAGCAAATGACATAGCTTTTGGCGAAGTTGACAGCATAATAGACTGCATTGAAGCCGTTTATATAGCACCACCAGATCCAGCTTCTTTTACGCATGGGGGTTCCAGGGACGAGGACCATAATTTGAACAAGCGTCAGGTACTGGTTGATGCAGAAGTACGAACTTCTAGGGAAATTACACCGGAATATGGTGTTACCACTGATGCGATAAAATTCCAAGAATCTGATGAGAGTTGTTTGAAGATGATATATCTCCGATCAACGATGTATCACCAGCTCACACAGTATATCCAAAAGTTTGTGACACCTAGGATTGGATTTTAGGAGATTTAACCCATAACGGAAAACTATTTACTGACGCGTATTATTCATCTTTTCAAAGCAAATCTATTGATGAATTCTTTGAGATGTTCCTACAAGAAGAAATAATATTACATCCGGAAGAAGAAATAAATAAGTATGATCTTTTATAGAACCACCCTGTACAGGAGTGTCGCAAGAGGAAATGAATTGTTTTATTGCCATATTGCTTCTTAGCGGTTACAAAGATCAACTTAGTAAACGGATGTATTGAAAACAAAGACATGACAAGAGGAACGAACTGGTGTATAATTCGATGAGACGCAACAGATTCGAAGACATTTTGAGATTTCTGCAATTAGCTACCAACGAAAACATGAATCAAGGTGATAAGCTCTGGAAAATATGCATAATATATTTTGTTCCTGAAAAAGGCTTGGCATTCGACGAAAGTATTGTAACATTACGATTTTGCCAGTGTCAAATATTTTTGAATTTCATTTATACGCCGCATTTAGGAAACAAAGATGCTGTATTTTGCACTCATCGGTTTATTAATTCTAAATTTATTGATTCGATTTGCTGACAATACGCTTGAAATTGCCGCCTTTCTTAATGTAAATTAACTCTATTCTAAGTATGGGTTAACGATATATTTGTATAAGCATTTGTAACACGTTGTGACTATATTTATTTTAGTTGATAAGCGAAGCATATTATTATTAGGATAGCTTGGCTTGACTTATATTACATTACCGTAGAACGGCCGGCGAACCGATTTATATTTTTAAGAATTTTGTTAATGAAACCCGCCTTTACGTTGCAATAGACTCGTCGATTCATATCTTATTGTCGGTTTGAATATTTCATAACTTTTTGGAACCCCTTGGTTGCTGAACTGCAGTCGCCGGCTGATCATTTCTGAGATCGTTTTGGGACCTCGGCTTTTATCTTTCCATCCGGCTTCTGCACATTTTATAACATTCGATTGTTAGTCCCGAGTAATAGGAATGTACTATTTCTTATAAATGCCAGCTGTCGATTTAAATTTTCAAAAGTTTATCGTTTTGTTAGGGGATATTCTCTGGTATTTCTTGAATTACTTGATTTCAATGCATTAATTGTGGCTTCCGACGTCATGTTACCCTCATAATAAACGAGAACTTAGTCGTTTATTATCTTAGAATTATTCCTTATATCGAAATCACTTGGCATGATTCAGCCCATTACTACTTCTTGTTCCGACGTAGATTTTTAAGAAGGAGAAAGGCAAATTGACGGAAACCAATTGAGAGTTCTTCTAAGATTATCTTTTAAAGTGAGAAGAAGGTTTGCTAGTGTAGTCATATAGACACTCCACATTTGCGTCCCATATGTTTTCTTATCTACTCTATCTTATCAAACCCGAATTTTTATTTTAATGGAACTTTAATTTTGATCGTATGGGGAAGTTTATATTTTCTTTTAGGGGTGATTCGTACTTATCTTTTTTTATATTCAAGTTGTCTGTACCTTAGTGTCTCTTTTATTTGCTGATGGTCATTGCAAGTCCATGGTTTTTTTTCTGGAGGAATATGTTTTATAAAGAAAATATATTTATGCAAGGGGAAGCTATGTTTTTTTATTAAAGTAAGGGGGCTTTGTCTAATGCGCACTGGGTTATTTCAGGAGTTTACCAGCAGGCTAACACCTTTTACTACCAGGTTATCACCTTTACTACTAGGCTAACACTTTTGCTAATAGGCTACAAGTTTTGCTAGCGGGACACAACTTCAATTAGTGGGCCACAGTTCAATTATCAGCCAATCTTATTGATACCGATCTATCGAGTCCTCGGCTAGTTTTTCCCTCGGGGCCATCGAATAGCAAGCAGTACCTTTTTTTTGGTGGAGGTGCCCGGCGCCTCCACCAGAGTTGGACGACCGGATTTGGGTATCGTACAGAAGCTTTCTCTTTCATGAATTTGTTTGTTTATCAGTTTAATATAATCGCTCTTAATTTTCCTTCTTTTAATATAAATCAAAAATTGACAGCCAAGCTCTGAGATAATTCATTAATTTTATTTTCATTTATTCACTGGTTTATCGGACCGGTTAAT
>MU182041.1:323595-350804 GCA_016904865.1 Pissodes strobi
CATTAATTTTATTTTCATTTATTCACTGGTTTATCGGACCGGTTAATCTAATTCCTCTGAATTTTCACTCTTTTTAATATAAGTCAAGCATTGACAGGCTCTAAAACGGTTTCCATAATTGTATTATTTTCATTCCTTTATCGAGTAATATAACCGCTCTGAATTTTCCTTCTTTATACTATAAATCAAGCATTGACTGACGTCCAAGCTTTCAATAAGTTTTATTCTAATTATATTCCTTTTATTAATTTATCGAGTTATTTGATTTAATTACTGTGGCCGTTCATTGCTACATATTATTATTGTTACATTTAAAATTGGTGCAGCTATGAGCGTACGCATACCTAGATGTAATTAGCCTAGCTAACATCAAAGTGATCACTTCGGTTTGTAGCGTTTAGTGCATTTAGTTGTAAGGCATACAGTACCGAGTATAAATAAACAACACAATTGGTCTCCGTACGATCTGCATATTTTACTATGTTTATTTTATCAATACTTTAATAGTCATTTCACATTCTTTTGTGGGATTGTTGCTGTGTACGATTGAGTATAAAGACTGGTGCCTAAAAGTCATAATGGGGTACTTGATTGCTTTCTAAATAGATTTAAAAAAATGTGTAATTCCTAATGTTGACATTGAAAGAAACTTCGTAAAGGCGGCATGGCATGGCAGTGCCATTGGTTAAGATGATAGAAAAACTACCTAATAACCTGAAATTTTTACCATTCTCCTTTTACTTCGAAAATTTATTTACGACTTTTACCTTATTGTCCTATTTACGTTTGAAAGGATTTGGAAGTACGGGGAACATTAGGGAAAACCGTTTACCCAGGAGAGGATATTTCAAAGACACTATTAGTGCAGGATATGATTTTCAATAAAACACCTTGTATTTGAATATGCATAGTTTTACTCCCAGTTGATCTTAGCGTTACATATATTATGTAACACCTTATCCTGAAAGATCTAAAATCTAGTTGCAAAAATTCACGATTTTTTATAAGTTCTAACAATAATTTAAACAAAAAATTCACAGTCCTTCACAAAGATGCAACCGGGGGAGACATTGAAAATGCCGAAGCAGAATGCAACGCTTACTAAATTTGAGATCTGAGGAATCTCATAATTGTGAGGAAATATAAAAGTTGATAGAAGTTTGGGTGAGATCAGGTTAGATTACGTAAGTTTACATTACCAAAATATACCAAATAAATGCATATTACTTGAAGTTTCGTTCCTTTTACAATTTATAACGCTATAAGTGTGGTTGGAAAAGCAAAAGAACATTTGCATTCGATTCGTCTGACATTCCTCGATCTAACGATATGAGACACAACTAGTCGGTAGTGAGAAACTAAAAGTCACCCTCACCCACTCTTAACACAATCTAATGTAAAAAATTACTTTTAGCAGATTACGTAAGGTTAGTTTACCGAAATAAACCACATAAATGCATATTACTTCAAGTTTCGATCGTTTTTACAATTTATAACATGTGGTGGTTGTAAAAACCTCATTCAAATCGTCTCTCAATTCCCGATCTAACGCGGTTATTTTCACTTAGTATCAACTTATTTTAGTCAATTGAGTCGGTTCCAATACGTTATAAACAATTTCAATAGATTTGGCTAGTTTTGGTTAGTCGTCTAATCAATTTTCGGTTAGTTTCACTTAGTCTCAATTTTTTTCACTTATTTGAGCCGATTCCGTTACGTTATAATCAATTTTAATAGATTTGGTTAGTCGTTTAATCAACTTTCGGTTAGTTGCACTTAGTCTGAAGTTATTTTACAGCTAGTTCCGATACGTTATAATCAATTTTAATAGATTTCGTTAGTTTTGATTTATTAGCCATCTAATACACTTTCGGATAGTTTCACTTAGTCTGCGCTTATTTTAGTTATTTGAGTCGGTTCCGATACTGTATAATCAATTTAATAGATTTGTTAGTTTTGGTTAGCCGTCTAATCAACTATCGGTTATTTTCACATAGTCTTAATTTATTTTACTTATTTGAGCTGGTTCCGATACGTTACAATCAATTTTAAATGATTTGATTAGTTTTGGTTTATCGTCTAACCGACTTTCGGTTAGCTTCACTTAGTCTCAACTTATTTTAGTCATTTGAGTCGGTTATAATTAAGTTTATTAAATTTTGGTTAGTTTAGGTTAGTCGTCTTATCAACTTCCGGTTAGTTTCACTTAGACTCACCTTATTTTAGTCATTTGAGACAGTTCCGATCGTTATAGTCAATTTTAATAGGTTTGGTTAGTTTGGGTTAGTCGTCTAATCAACTTTTGATTAGTTTCACTTAGTCTCAACTTATTTCACGTATTTGAGGTGGTTCTAATACGTTATAATTAATTTTAATAAATTTGGTTAATTTTGGTTTGTCGCCTAATCAACTTGCGGTTAGTTTCACTTAGTCTCAAATTATTATAGTTATTTGAGTCGATTCCAATAGGTTGTAATCAAATTTAATAAACTTGATTTCTTTTGGTTAGTCGGCTAATCAACTTCCGGTTAGTTTGACTTAGTCTCAAGTTATTTTACTTATTTGAGCCGGTTCCGATATGTTGTAACTAATTTCAATAGATTTGGTTAGTCGTCCATTCAACTTTCGGTTAGTTTCAATTAGTCTCACGTTATTTTATTTATTAAAGCCGGTTCCGATACACTATAATCAATTTTAATACATTTGTTTAGATTTGGTTAATCGCCCAATCACCTTTCGGTTAGTTTCACTTAGTCTCAACTTATTTTAGTCATCTGAACCGGTTCCGACGCGTTATAATTTTAATAGATTTGGTTAATTTTGGTTAGTCGTCCAATCAAGTTTCGGTTAGGTTCACTCAATCTCAACTTACTTTAGTCATTTGAACCGTTTCCGATATGTTATTAACCATTTTTAATAGATTTGGTTAGTTTTGGTTAGTCGTTAATTCACATTTCGGTTAGTTTCACTTAGTCTAAACTTATTTTAGTCACTTGAACCGGTTACGGTACGTTATAATCAATTTTAATAGATTTGGTTAGTCTTGGTTAATCGTCGAATCAACTTTCGGGTAGTTTCACTTAGTCTAAACTTATTTTAGTTATTTGAGTCAGTTGCGACACGTTATAATCAATTTTAGTAAATTTGGTTAGTATTGGATAATCGTCGAATCAACTTCCAGTTAGTTTCACTTAGTCTCAACTTATTTTACCTATTTGAGCCGGCTCCGATACGTTATAATCAGTTTTAATAGATTTGGTTAGTTTTGGTTAGTCGTCTAATCAACTTTCAGTTAGTTTCACTTAGACTCAACTTATTTTAGTTATTTGGGTCGGTTCCGATACGTTATAATCAATTTTAATAGATTTGGTTAGTTTGGGTTAGTCGTCTAATCAACTTTTGGTTAGTTTCACTTAGTCTCAACTTATCTTAGTCATTTGAGTCGGTTCCGACATGTTATAATTAAGTTTAATAAATTTGGTTAGTTTTGGTTAGTCGTCTAATCAACGTCCGGTTAGTTTCACTTAGTCTCAACTTATTTCACTTGTTTGAGCTGTTTCTGATACGTTATAATCAATTTTAATAGATTTGGTTAATTTTGGTTAGTCGTCTAATCAACGCGGTTAGTTTCCTCTTCCTAGATCTGTGGTGAGTTTCACTTAGTCTCAACCTATTTTAGCCATTTGAGTCGGTTCCTATACGTTATAATCAAGTTCAATAAATTTGGTTAGTTTTGGTTAGTCGCCAAAATTAGGTACCTATATAATACTAACCAAAGTATTCATCTGAACCGGCTCCGATACGTTATAGTCAAATATAATGTATCTGGTTAGTTTTCGTTAGTCGCCAAAATTCGGTTCATTTTGGTTAGTTTTAACTTACTTTAATTTGTGTAACGTATTTCGATACATGTTAGCCCGTTTTGGTGCTTTTGGTTACTTTTGATTAGTTTTGGTTAGTCATTTTATCAACTTTCCGATATGTTATATCCAATTTTAATGTTTTTGGTTAATTTTGGTTAGTCGCTAAAATTCGGTTAATTTGGGTTATTTTTACCTTACTATAAATTTTTTAATCTGTTTCGATACGTTTTAGCCATATTCGGTGCTTTTGGTTAGTTTAGGTTAGATTGGGTTAGGTTGGGTTAGATAGTCGTCGTGGGTAGTCGTTCAATCAATATTCAGTGAATTTCAGTTAGTTTTAATTTTAGTCATTTCAATCGACGCCGATACGTTATAATCGAATTTAATATTTTTTGGTAGTTTTGGTTAGTCGCCAAAATTCGGTTCGTTTTGGTTAGTTTTAACTTACTTTAATATTTTTAATCTGTTCCGCTACGTTTTAGCCTTTTTTGGAGCTTTTGGTTACTTTCGGTTAGTCGTTGAATCAACTTTCAGTTAGTTTCAGTTAGTTCCAATTTATTTTAGTAATTTGAACCGGATCCGATAGGTTATAACCAATTTTAATTTTTATGGTTAGTTTTGGTTATTCGCTAAATTTCGGCTACTTTGAGTTAGTCTTACTTTTACTTTTTTAATTTGTTCTGATTCATTTTAACCCTTTTTGTGTTTTTGGTTACTTTTAGTTAGTTTGGGTTAGTCGTTCAATCAACTTTCGGTTAGTTTCAGTTAGCTTTAATTTATTTTTGCCATTTGAACCGATTTCGTCCTCAGAAACAGACTAACACGATCTCTCACGTATATTACGTGATGTGCTAAATGTAGCATGCACTTTTTCGTGATTTGATACCCCATAATAGGAAAACAAAAACATTTTCAATGTTAAAATACTAAAATTACACAAAAAATCAATGTTGGAGCTAATGGGTCGAGTATTCGGCTTTTCTAAAAAAATACTTTTAAAATAAAAATAACTTTTTTGACCTAGAAATCGATGTTTTCACATTTTCCCGGAAAAGACCATTTTCCCGACATTTTCGAAACAGAAAAGCATCTAAAGAGAATTCCGCTTAGACATTCCTTATCGAACTGTCGGTCGCGTCAGTTTGTTCAGTCCTCGCCCCTTTTTCGGATCTCTTAGTTATTTGGTAATATATAAAAATGCTACTGGGTACGCCGATTACTGACAACATTTCATTTAACGGATATTGCATATAGCGAATAATTCTGACCATATATAAAGTTCCTCGGCAATCGTCTGTATAAAAATTGATAAACCGCTTTCGACTGTATCAACTTAAATTTATATTTAAATATTATTAAATAACCTAATATTTGACACTTGATTTAGTACCTAGATTTTACATGTTATACTCTGCGTTGAGCCGAAGATATATACATAATAATTTTACTGTTGAAAAGATTATGCACTTTCCAGCAATTGTACAATTTTTAGTTCATCGTCAAATTCAGTTAGGACCTCATTTATCAGCGAAACTCAGGTAAATTATATGTCACGAATGAAAGACGAATAGAGTAACGCGGAATTTGTATCAACCCAATTACAAAATGGAATTCGAAAGCTCTGAATAATTACTTTACCAAGTAGAAAACTTGCTCTCATCCACGGTAAAAGTATTTCGAAGTTATATAAAATGCATAATTAGAAATACTTGAAAGTTCTTCAAACTACCCGAATTTAATAGGTTAGATTCTTCTAAACTTTTTGGTTAGCAGTTGCAGGCAACCTTCCGAGTACAAAGTTCGATGGCTATGCAATTATAAATTAGTGGAAAAGTGCTTGACCTATTTGCTCCAGTTATTCTTGACTAGCTTCGCACACAATCGTCTTAATAAAAGTAATAATATCCAAAAGTTTTTGGATATTATAATTAGAATCGATTTCCGAGCAAAATGGTCTCTCCTGAATTGTCCGACTTCATCTTATCTTCCGAATAAGCTATTATTACTATATTCTTAAATCCTATATAAGGTATGATTTAATTAAGGGCTAGGTTTTTTACAGAATAATTTTGCGTGTTCTAAACATGAAATATTAGAAAGAAGTGGAATATATGAAATTGGATGCATGGATTGTAACCAAAAATATGTTGGGCAAACTAAAAGATCTATACAAACGAGATTCAAGGAACACATAGCTCATTTAAGGTATTGTAGAACAGAAAAATCAAGTCTTGCCCAGCATGCTTTTGATAATAATAATAGAATAACAATTAAACATTTAAAATTAATTCATAATATAACTGACTGATTATTAGACGCATATGAAAGTATGGAAATTATTAAATGTAAGAATAGTTTAAATAGAGAGAGAGGGCCTATCCCTATAGTCCATGGTATTGGTTGATCGAGCGTGACTAGTAGGATTCTAGGATTGGTTCCTTTGGTTCCGCTTGATTAAGCAAACATTTAGTATAAAAGAGAGTTGGTAGATTTTAAATTTAGTTCTAATCAACTCCTGATGATGCTAACATGGTTAGCGAAACGCGCGTCGAGTGCAATAATTATGTTTCGGTATTGTGGATAAAACTCTGTTTTAGTGCATTTTGCCGAAGGTTCCAAACCCCAACATAATTCTCTTTATTTTTAAATTAGGCTGATTTTTGAGTTAGAAAGTAGCTTTCAGTCAATAATTGAGTTCTGATTACCTGTGTAAAATTATTGATTTCACCTTTGTTTTTGCCTGATTATTATAATTGTTTTTTGCTTAATTCAAATACTGTGCATGAAAATATTTCTCAGCATAGATAGCTATTTATTTAATTATTTTTAATCTGTTCCCTGTCTTATTGTGAACGTAAATGTTTACAGAAACAATTCTGTGCAAATTGGCGGAGGCATATTTAATTAAGCATCATAATTTTCCTTCAGCGTGTTTTGGCATTTTTCAGCATTGTTAATTGATAAGAATTATCTCTAGTTATCTGTTGTCGATATATTGAAAACCTAAGCTAAGACATGCGACGCTCTTCGCCAAATTGAAACAGAGTAATAACCACATTCTGGGTGAACTCTTTAACCCTCTTACTGTTTTTTTTTCATGCTACTGACCACACACCCCCTCGCCTTACCAGGACAGCTTCCAGTGACATCACAGGACAGATCCTAGGCACTACATCAACTTTCAGTAAGACTCTTTAGGAAGCTCGGAGGAACCATAAGGTGATTAAAGAGCAGATATCACCAAGAACACTCAAAAGAATCTTAAATTTCAACCCTTATTTTGTTAGAAGGAAATCTAAATAGAATACTTGTGTTTTGAAATTTATAGCCTTTTATTTTGCACCTTTTCACAACAACTACACTCGGAAATAAATTTTCATCAGGATGCTCGGAACCTATACACCCTGAGCTTATCTTTCAGTTTATATTTGTAGTAAATTGTAGGAATAATTAAAAAGGAATGTGCATTTATAGTTAAACCTTTACAGTATTTGGTCCAGTTCAATGCAGCAAAGACCCAAGCAGCCACATTTACCAAGAGGGCCAATACAGCGGGCCCTGACATCATTATGGCAGGGTCGACCATTCCTTCATCCTCGTCAATCGGACTGCTGGGTATCTCGGTCAACAGCAATATGTCCTGGCATGACCACGTTGCTAACATCGCAAAATCAGCCTCCCAGAAGCTTGGTGCGCTATTTCGCAACAAAAAACTCTATACACCGCAGCAGTTGCTCTTGCTCTACAAAGCGCAAATAAGACCGTGCTTAGAGTATTGCTCACATATCTGGGGTGCCGCACCAAAGCACACCCTAAAGCTGCTGGATTCCATTCAGAAGAGAGCTGTGCGTCTCGTCGGCGACCCGGAGTTGACCCGGAATCTAGATAGTCTGGAACACCGCAGACATGTAGCCGAGATATCTCTGTTTTACAGATACTTTCACGGCAGATGTTCCCAGGATTTGGTCCGCCTCATCCTGCCCCTGGCAGCTCCTGTCAGACAGTCACGACAGACGGCAAGAGCGCATCAGTTCGTCGTACAACTGGAAACACCTAGAACATCGCTTTACAAGAACTCCTTTGTCTGGCGCACTGCATCACTGTGGAACTCACTCCCAGGACATCTGTTTCCCACTAATTACAACTTACAAATATTCAAGAGCCGTGTCAATCAACATCTTCGCACACACACCGCTCATCGAGCGCCATAGGGTCTCCCTTTAGTGTGTGTGCCACTGCCATAAAAAAAAAAAAGTAACCAATTGGCTTAATATTTGAATTATAGTAATAAAATAAAATAATATTGTAACACAATGCCGACGTTAATGTCAAAACATTGGATGGGGACAAAACTTTTCAGCATCATGGTAATCACCCCATATAATTATATTGTAAATAAACTAATATATTTCTTGTAGATGTCCGGTTATAAATGTAACCCCCCTTTAACTTTTTTATTTGCCCGTGTATAAAAAAATTTTAAACACAAAAGTTGTAAGGAATTTCATACAGTTTTCTGCGGTGTTACTAGAAAAACAATTGAACATCGAAATTCTACTGTACAGATTAAATTAATGTTTTTTTTTTAATAGGATTAAATGTATATTCTTCTCTATGTCGGTAGAGCTCTTTAAGATGAGTTCAGTAATATAAAGTTTGTTGGGTCTAGCTATAATAGTTACCACGTAAATTGCAAGTATGTCGGGTATCTGATTATTACTGAACCCCTCTCCTAACTTCTTTATTTGGTGAGCTAGAAAAAAATTCTTCCTTCAGAAGCTTTCCTGCGGTGTTACTAAAAAAACAATTGAACATCGGAATTCTTAACTAAATGTAACCATCCATAAACTTTCTATTTTTTTCCTAGCTCACCTAATAAAGAATTTAGGAGAGGGGTTCAGTAATAATCAGATACCCGACATTCTTGCAATTTACGTGGTAACTATTATAGCTAGAACCAACAAACCTTATATTACTGAACTCGTCTTAAAGAGCTCTACCGATATCCGGAAGAATATACAGGATGTCCCATTAAAAAAAAACATTAATTTAATCTGCACAGTAGAATTTCGATGTTCAACTATTTTTCTAGTAACAACGCAGAAAACTCTATGAAGATCCTTACAACTTTTGTACTTAACATTTTTTTATAGGAGGGCAAATAAAAAAGTGAAAGGGGGGTTACATTTATAACCGGACATTATATGTTCAAACCGTCCGTCGCCGTCGGCGCGTCGTCGTGAGAACTCAACATAGTAATTTTGCGAAAAATACAGTTTTCCCATTTTTTGGTTTTTTAAGCATTATGAGGAAGCTATCAGGCCTACATAAATACTTCGTTCTGTACTCAAATTAAAGTTAATTAAATTTGCTGCAACATCCCTTTCTATAACTTTACCCGTAAAATGAATATTTTCCCTGATTTCGGGGTAAAAAATTTACCAAATCTTAAAATTTCACATTTTTGGAAAAAATTGCCAATTTTCGGAAGGCTATATCTTGGTAACCATTAGACCTATAAAGTTGGTTCTGGACCTAGCTTGTAGCAAGTTTAATCTATCTTAAAGACGTAAATAACGTGTTTCATGAAAAAACTCATTGTTTAGGAGATCTAGTGAAAAAGCCGCATCAAGTGCGAAACTTTCACGGTTTTTCGAGTGCTACGAAGTTAGCACAGGTCTTTCGAAGCTACAAACTTAGATATACACTACTTGTAGTGTTTCTAACAACATATTAAACAATCAGAATTAGCCGTTAGTTTGCGATTTTATCGATTTCTAGTGTAGAGAAGCTTGTACCTTGACCCACCTTGTACCTTGGCCATTAGTATAATTTCATATTTAGGGCGTAAATCTCAGTCAAATTCTGGTAGTTAGTTAACATTTCGACCACCAATGCGTGACACGTTATTTAAGTGATTTCTGTTAAACGGTTGTTCTGTGAGCGAGTGGTTGTTTTATTTGCCTCCAAAAGTAACTATTTTGACTCAAGGTTGATATTTTCTATTAGGTTTTATAGTAAAAAAATAACATTTTCGCATGCCTTATGTTAAAGCTAGGTATCTATACAAATTACTTTGTTATTGTTCAATTTTTAATGTTTGCTTTTTATAGGATAGAAAAATTATTATTTTATAAATGTAATAGGCTTGTACCTTGAACCATTGACTAGTCTTGTACGGTGGGCCATGTCCCAAGGTACAATCTGTCTTGTACCTTGGGCCATGACACTATACAAACGGAACAACCTTCTATTTTAGATATAAGGATCTATTTTGTTTTAGATGCCAAGAAATAAACAAGGTGTAAAGAGAAGTTTCCCCGTACCTTTCCGCATTACAAGCCGCAGCATTTCGGAAGCTGTTGAAAAAATATTATGCGAGTATCTCATCTCAGCGTCTCATATACATTATGGCCTTGCCCGTTGAGATATTCAGGTCCTCGCCTATGGCTATGGCAAATAATAAGGCTATCCCTGCTTCTTGGAAAAACAAATGTCGGGCCGGAAAACAATGATATTTGGATTTTCTGAAGCGCAGAAACACAATAAGCTTAAGAAAACCACAAGCGACAAGTTTAGCCCGGTCCACCAGCTTCAACAAGCACAATGTTTTCACATTTTTCGAGAACCTCAAGGGGGTTATAGAAAAATATCAGTTTAGAGCTGATAAAATCTACAACCTATATGAATGCGGAAACACAAACATTCATATGACAGGTAATTTTCAAATAGTTTTCTTATATTCTTGATACTGACATCGTTAGAAAGTTTTTAGCCTGTTGTACCTAAGACTTGTTTTTGGTTTCAGATAAGATTTTGGCATGTAAAGGAGCGAAGCAGGTTGCAAGTTCAACATCAGGTGAAAGAGGTTTCAATGTTACTATTATTACATGCGTGAATGCTATAGGAAGTAGTGTGCCACATTTATATATATACAGTGTAATCCAAATTAAGTGTCCACCATTGGTAACTTTGCTATTATTAAAGATACAACATTGTTTAAATTAGCAAACTATTAGTATTTTTAACGCACTTTGAGATGGAAGAATCAAAAAAACAATTGAACTTCGCGTTTTCGAGTTTGCGCGTAAAATGCAATTTTTTTAAATGGAAACCCCTGTATATCATATTTTTTTCTGTTAGACATTGAAATTTTAAACAAAAAAGCTTATAAGGAATTTTCTCCTAAAGTCAATAATAACATTAATATTGCAATTTCTAAATGTTAACAGTAAAAACAGTAAGAAGGCCATGAAAGCCACGCGGTCCTCATAATTTGATGGCATTAGAATAAGTGATGAACCGCAGAATTGCGGTTCCATATCTAGAAGGCTTTAAAAAACAATGATAACGCTTTTTGTCAAATAATGTTGACATTAGTAATTCGTTGTTGGCTTTTAAATTTTATTGTGCCATTAATGTGCCATTAATTTAAAAATGGTTTTTATCCATGAGGAAAAATGTGATATGTTAAGAGTGCTATTTAGTGTGCAGAAACTCCTCTTTGCGAGCAAAAGAATACTAGGCTGAAATGTATCCACATCGCATTCAACCCCATGAAAGGTATTTTCTGAGGCTCTACCGAAAATTTAGAGGCAATGAGAGTGTTGTTGCTAAAACAAGGACCAAAAAGAAATTCGTAATAAGCGAGGCCACGGAAATTGCAGTTCTTGCATATTTTGAAGTCTATCGTGAGAATTCCATAGCAGATATTGTCAAGGACTCTAATTTGTCTTATGGCACCGTGCATAGGATTCTAAGATAATATAAATTTATACCTTATAAGTACCGACCAGTTCAAGAGCTTTTGGCAGGGGATCCAGAGAGAAGAATTGTTTTTTGCCACTGGTACCTAAACTTCTGTCGCCTAAATAACTTCCGTTATATTTTATGGACGGATGACTCGAATTTCTTCAATTTTGGAATGTGTAATAAAAAAAATCAACATTACTGGTCACGAGAAAACCTTCTGCTAATACATCCAAGACATCCACAAGTCCGTTTCAATTTTAACGTTTGGTGCGGTTTGATTGGGACAAGAATTGTTGGTCCGTTTTTTTATGAAGGCACCCTAACCGGTGAAAGGTACGTGGGATATATGACAGAAATTCTGAATAATTTCCTAGTAAGTAGACAGAATCTGTATCTACAGCAGGATGGCGCACCTGCACAGAACTACAGAGGTACCTATGTACCTATCAATTTCTAAATACTATTTTTAATGATCAATGGATAGGAACCATTGTCCTTCGAGTTCACCAGACCTAACCCCGCTTGATTTTTTATGTTCTTTTAAATCAAATTTACAAGCAAAGATATGAAAACGTTGACTCCTTAAAGACTGCAGTTAGGGAAAAAATAAACCAGATAGATGGTAGGACCGTACTAAAGGCAGTTCGAGCTGTTCAGGAACGTGCACAAAAATGTATTGAAGAACGGGGCGGTACTTTTAAACACCTTCTAAGAAAAAAATAGTTATTTTGTTTTATTATAAGTTGATGTAATTAAAATTTGAAAAGCTTACTTTGCTGTTTTAGTTTGTACGTCATAACCTCATTATTTTTCATCCCAGTAGAAAATTCCTTATAAGCTTTTTTGTTTAAAATTTTAATGTCTAACAGAATAAAATATGATATACAGGGGTTTCCATTTGAAAAAATTACATTTTACGCGCAAACTCGAAAACGCGATGTTCAATTGTTTTTTTGATTCTTACATCTCAAAGTACGTTAAAAATACTAATAGTTTGCCAATTTAAACAATGTTGTACCTTTAATAATACCAAAGTTACCAATGGTGGACACTTAATTTGGATTACACTGTATATGTTTCCGTGGGTAAATTATAAAGACTTAATAATTAAAGGGGCTCCTCCTGGTTCCATTGGATCTTCTCACCCTAGCGGCTGGTATAGCATAACAATTTTTATACAGTACATTCTTCATTTTATAAACATATAAAGTGTTCCTCAAATAATAAGGTGCTACTATTCCTTGATAACCATGAAAGCCATGACCATCGAAGCAATAAATTTGGCAAAAGAAAACGGACCAGTTATGCTTGCCCTACCTCCTCACACAAGTCACAAGCTCTAGCCGCTAGACCGAAGCGTATTTGGATCTTACAAAACATTCTACAACGCAGCATGCGCCGACTGGATGCGTTGTCACCCTGGAAAACCAATTTCAATTTATGATGTGGCTGAAATATCTTTTAATGAAACAAGAGCATGAATTCATGGGATCATAAGTAACTGATCGGTCACATGACGACCCACCTACATCACAAGGAGCCCTATCTTTACATCCAGCATCCGTATCCGCAACAAGTTTTGCTGCAACGGCATCAAGTATTGTCGCCACATCAACCAATATTCATTCATCCACACCAAACGCTACTGCTTCGTCCAGATCAAACACGACTCCATCCACACAAAATGTTACTTCATCCGCATCACATGCATTAATTTCACCCGAATTGATTCGTCCATTTCCACAAGCTGTACCAAGAACTGCTTCCACAAAAGGACGAAAATAGGCAAGTGCCGAATATTATTAACTGTTACTCCTGAACAAAACGGAAATTCAAGCTAACAAAAAAACAGCTACAAAAACACCAAAGGCAAAAAAGTTACTATTAAAAGAAAAGTGCTACAGTCCGCATCGTCGTCATCATCTTCAGATGATTCTGAAGACATTGTTGTCTATGATGACGATTCAGACTTTGATGCCAAAGATGATTTTGAAATGGATATCAAGGAAGAATGCCAGGCTAAGTCGACAGGAGTGAAAATTTCCGATTTAGTAGTAGGTGATTTTTGTCTCACAAAACTAACGGGGAGGAAAATACATTTCTATATTGCCGAAGTAACTGCCCTAAGTCCTTGTTTAATTAAGAGAATTCTCACCAGCAACAAGTTTCCTGACCCAAGTGGTCAAAATTTTCAAATTGATATTGAAGACGTTTTGCTCAAACTTGCACCGTCACGTCAGGCTGGATTGTCTGAAAGGGAAAAAGATACATATTTTTGATTTAAATTTCGATAATTACAATGTTTAATAGCAATATTTTTTTTGAATTTATTTTTAAATTTTTATATAGTTTAGTTGGTCCAAGGTACACTACAAGTTTGTACCTTGGACAGAATTCGTAATAATAAATACAATCTCAAAAAACATAGGTTTTTTTTTGTTTTATTAAAATAACCCTTTGGTATAATGTTCTACTTATAAACTATAAGTTTGCCCAAAAATTTAATTTTAAAATTTCAAAACCTGAAAAAAAAGTTAAGTCTCGAAAAAATCCGGTTCAAGGTACAAGCCTCTCCCCTACTATTTGACTGGCCATTAAGTGGACTGTTAATTGATGAAAATCCATTTACTATGTGATTTATTAAAGACGCTTGTTTTTTATTTTCAGAGTTTTATTTGTTATAAGATGAAAACTTCATAGCAATTGTTTCGGTGCATAGTACCTTTTTCAGATGACGACTAATCTAAACAAAAACTATAATGCCGGCAATCTATTTGTACCTGGTTATGATGGCCGGTTCCATCTAAGGGTTTAAGAAAGGGAAATTGTTTAGGTAAATTTAGCAATTCAATAGTAAATCTGTCTTTTTAAGTTTATTAATTTCTATTGTTTATAATAAGTTGAGTTTTTACTTTTATTATGAATAGGTAAAATATTAAAATGTTCGTTAAAAGAATGTCTAGTTTCTATTAAATGATTATCCTAATTGAAATCAATTTTTGTGTTTAGGCATGATTTTTTTATGTGCTAGAATTCGCTTTTTGAAATGTTTACCTTTTTGGCCTATATATAATATGTTTTGGCAAGATTCACATTTTAAATTATACTCTCCCAACTGAAACAATTTACATGTTTTTATTTTATTATTTTAAATTACCAAGCCTAGAGTATTTGTACACTTAAGAGCGATGTTCCGATTTAACTCTTTTTTTTTATTTATGTTAGTTGAATAGTTTGTAATTTTGTTGTTATTTTAACGTAATAAAACAGTCTTTGACATGGCAATAACCGTATAGCTCTTGTCTGCTCGCGTAAAAATTAAATATTTTCTAGCAATTTGTGTGTTATTGATTTTACTACGTTTATTTCACTCGCAGCTGGAAAATTATCTTTACTTAGTTCTAGTAGTTTTACGACCATAGGCAGGTGCAAATAGATTTTCAGCATTGCAGTAAGTAGTTTATATATAACGTATATAAAAACTAAGCCTGTGAAAATTAAAAACAAGTATTTTTAATAAATAAAATATTTCAGTTGAAAATCCTTACAGCTGCGTCTGGCAATTATTTATATCGAAAGCAAGAGGACGGTGTAATTATTCAAGATTTTAGAACAGTTCGTCTAAAACCTAGTTGAAACAAATTCCACGTTGCCTATTCGTCTTGTGAAAGTGACACGCAATTTACTCCAGTTTCCATAGTGGATTTTGTCTCCTCTGCTTTTTGGACGTTTCATTGTGCTGAATCGGATGAAAAAATCCCTTTTTTGGCCTAAAAATCGACCTTCCGTTTATTCGCGAGATTTTCACGTGCGTGGCTCGGTACTTTAGATTTCTATCTCAACTTTGATCATAGGAAGATAAAACTGTATTTTATTCGTATCCCTTATGAGCGATAATCATCACATCTTCATTTTAATTAAGCTAGGTCTAAGCTTTCCTTAACGGTATTCACTTGAATAGTGCTACAAGTAATTATACCTGCTTAAGCGAGGTCACTTTCGACCAGAATTTGTTAAATTTGTAGATTACGGCAACGCTATTTTCATATTTCACCGATTTATAGCTTACCGTTGATCTTATATAGTCAACAGCACGGGTAATAAGTTTCGAAAAGAATGTGATAAAAAAAATTGATTTCACTCAGCCCCTATCAAAACAGTTAAAAACAAAACTACTTACTGCTACTGACGGCCTTCGCCGCCACCTGTTTTTGTAGGGTTTTTCTCCTCTGCCCCTCAGCCGTCGAACTGCATCAGCGGCAAGTCAGACTTGTACTACCGATAACTTATTAGTAATTTTCATACATACCACAATATACTTCTACAGATTTATAACAATCGCATAGTAGCTTATTTAGGGAAGCCAGTAAGACGAGTTTGAAGCGATATTTAACAGCGTCATTCGAGAATAGCAGTGAATATTTTAAAAGCACCTGAGTACATAAGTGTAGCAGCTCTGCGCTAATGTAAAAATTCCTAAAATTTCTTGAAGATTGCTTGAATTTTGGTAACACAAGTTCACAGATTGAGATTCTGATGGTATGAAGTCGAATAATCTTAAGCGGCACTTAGCAAATGCTATCTATATTCTAATGAGTAATATAAATAATTACAGCTTTCTGATAATTAATAAAAAAAACTTTATTCGATTAATATATTATGTTATAAAAGGGGTTAAAAATTAGTACAATGTAACATTCGCATCCCATTAGACAGTAAGTTATTTTACTAACCGTCATTAGAGATGGCAAAAAATATAGGAATATTACTTTATACATAAAATGATCATCGCATAACCCTTTGAAATAGGATCGGTATGGCATTGTGGAAAGCTAAGCTTCTTGGCAAAAGAAATAAGGTTTTTTCACTGACATTTTAAAATACCGGCTTTTTGACTGTTATTTTAGTTTTAAAATGACATGCTATTAAGCACTAGTGTCTAAAAATGACACCTAGACTCCATAGGTTTACAGAGGAAACCAAAACCCCTCTGGCAACTGTGGCAACGCCGCACCTCGTAAACATCACGTTACTCTATAGAGTACTCTTATGTAGCTTTTGTGCTGCTGCCTTGGCGACTTTAGTGGCGTGATTACACCAAGACATGTTGTTTTCTACGTTGATGCCCAGCAAGCTTGCGGATTAGGCCAGAGTGAGTATGAAATAATAGAGGCAACACAAATCTCTGGTTTTTCTCGGAAAAAAGGAAAACGCAAAATGGGCTATTGTTTATTTTTTCGAGAAGTCTTTGTTTTAGGTGGAATTCTTATTTCATTAACATTTTGACCGATTACAATATTTTCAGCTTTTCTAATAGAAGCCCTTCCAAGGGATATAGCTTCTGTAAGAAGCACATTACTGGTGCGGGATCCCATGTATATTTGTACTTTGGCATCATGGGACGTTTGAGCTTGTAAAATAATTTGAAAAACGTTTTAAAATAAAGAGTAATCATGAATGCAAATCGAGGCAGATTTATGAATATTAATTGAGTTATATGAATAATCTCTATAAAGAATAATTTTAATAAAGTTCAAAATACCTGCTAAATTACTAAAATATATGTATAATGGATAATGCCCACGATCTACTAAACTACAATTGCAATTGATGTTAATAAGAAGCGAACTGTATCTTACGGAGTGTCTTTTCTTAGAAAAGCCTCCCTGATAAACGAGTTGCACCCAGGATAAGGTGCTGATTGCCTGGGTAGGATAAGGAGATTAAATTTCCTTTTTTACCCACTAAATATTTATTTTCTAATACAATTTCATTATATGGAGGATATCAATGCTGATTAGTCCATTGGAGCACCACAATTGTTCATTCATGCCTATCATTTCTAATTTTGTCCAAAACTCTGGAGCTGACAGCAAAAGATGGGAAAGCATAAACATTAAATCTACCCCCAATATAACGTAAAACCGTCCACAAAATCAAAACCCGTCTAGTTTCCATGACACATCGCTTATATATCTTATTTAATTTGGTTCCCAATAAATCAAATTCTGGTTTTCCCAATTTGTTAAAAATAAAATATGATTACTTATTATGTAAAAAGTACTCCGACTCTATATTTAAAGATCTAAATTCCGAATCAGCAGTCATATTTTCTTTTGATTTCATTTAGGATGCGAACACCTTTATATTTTTATTTTTGAATATTGATATCTCTTGGTGTTTGGTTAAGGTTTAATTGAATACTGCCCATTTTGTTAATGCAGGCCACAGCGGTTGGGATATTTATTCGTAACAAGATACTACAATCTATATATTCTTTAGAAAAACATCTAAGACCATTAAATGCCTCAATAGGTTTTAAGTAGTTTTATGAAATTTTTGCCGTTCCACATTCCAAATCCCATGAGTTTTACGTTCGTACAATGCGCCCCCCAGGCTATTGGAGAAGCATAACTAAAAAATTCTAGTACACACCTAATTATCACTTTGTTTAATACTTCGTTTAGCCACCAGTTAAAGTAACTTTCTAGATGACATATTTTTGTTATAGTGTCGCGATAGGTTTTAATAACACAATGGCGCCGTTTATTCAGAGAAGACTTACTGAGATTACATTAACGGCGCAATAGGTTTTATCCGCGATACCACGCCTTGTTTAGCGTGCAGAAATATCGCTTATATTGGAGATCGATCTACGTCAGGTGAGAAGAGATGATAAAGAAAGCACTTCAGTTAAAAATGATAACAACGCCTATTGGTCAAAGACTTAATGAGAAAACATTAACAATGTTTATTGGTCAGAAGCTTAATAAGATTATATTATACCCGATTATTTAGGTGCGCATGTTCTCTCGATTCAGGTATATTTATGAATTATTGTTTACATGTCTTTGTTCACTGTTTTATAAATATAGTTTATCTTAAGAATTTGTGTTGTGTTTCATTTATAGTTAGTTTTTCACTTAGTTTCACTTAAAGTTTGCACTTGAAATACTGATTTTTACTTTGAAGATTATCTTTCTCAGAACTTTAACAAATATCTCTCCTAGATTCGACTTGTTCTACTGTGGATAGGCAACTTCGGAGTTCACGAACATGTGCTCGAGCGCGACTCAGATTAGGATGAAAAGGATAGATTAGAAACTGAAAGCGGCCATGTGGTCAGCCCAGGAGAGGTCTTTAAAGTGAGACACAAAGTTTTATATGATAAAAATTACTGACCGTTACATGTTTAAGGTTCATAATCGCTCCCGTTGACTGCTCGCGTTGTTTATAATCTGTCTTTAATGTTTACATAATATTTTGCAAGTTCATGTTCAGACTTAGGACAGGGTGATATTTATTTAGTAACTTATGAATTTAAGTAGTTCACAATAGTTAATTATTGTTTATTATTTTTCTCTTATCTTTTGGCGGACAAAACTCTAGTTTTATAGAATCGAAGAGAAATTCTAGAAAGGTGATTTTGAGAGATGGCTCAAAAGTACTTTTGTCCATATTTATGGTAAACCCTAAACTCGATGATAATTTATATGCCACAGCGTCATTTTGCTGGCAAGCAGTAAAACTATCCAAAATTAACAAAATATCATCTAGGAAAATTAAAGAGAAACAAACTTCGTTATCTTAAGTAACTTACAACAGGCTTTAATGATTATGTGAAAAGAAATGCGGGAAATCGACAGCTAAGGCATTAAACTCGTTCATTATATTTTTATACTCGGATATTAGATAATTCCTAAAATTTTGTTTTATGCCTATCGCCAGATAGGCATTTTTAGATCAATTTTTGCAATAAAAAAACCTTTATGAATTAATTTTAAGATTGGCCTGTAATCTTTAAATATAAACTGAGGTGCATTAATAAAACAGGTAAGCTTTTAAAATTTAAAACGAATCTTGGTTCTTCTAAAGATTTTGGTATCAAAAATATGAGGAGAGAAATTCCCACTCTGTGTGCTTACAAGGTGATATTGCACCTTTTTTAATTATTTGTTTCACTGCCAAATCGTAAAAGTCAAAATCTTTTTTGTTTATCACAACTTTTGATTTAAATTGCTGCTGTCGGGATTCTTTGTCATTCTTTAAAAATAGATAATTTTACCGGCAGCCATTTTGTTTCATCTATTGGGTTATTCAATAATCTGAATCTGTTTGTGGAGGGTTGTTTACTTTCATACTTGATTTGTTCAAAGGAGCATTGTAGTTTAAATGACGAGAAGCAGGCCTGCAGCTCGAAGAAGTTTGTGGCGTTAGCTGCTGCTTACATCTTCTTTACGATGAAGCTTAAATTGAAACGAAATTTCTAAGCAAAGGTATGTATATATAGGTTTTGAATAAACCATGGTATATTAAATTGATAGCTAAATGAACTAAAAAATCTATCTATTTTGTACACTAATTGAGTTAATTTGTGTGGCAAAAGTATAGGTGGAGTTTCTTCATGTCTACCTAACTTGCAAAACCGCAGACTTTGGAGGAAGCCTCTGAGTATGTTTCAATTTTTTCCAATAAATCTTCACCATCCGTATGTTGCTCTTCCAGCATTTTCTTGTATTTTGTGGTCAAAAAAGGACTTAACAAACAACAAAATGACATTTTGCGATAGGTTTTCAAAAATAAATTGCTGGAGTTTGCTAAATATTCTAGATCCTTCCTTGCTTCTAGAGCTGTTCCAGTTTCTTTGTAAAGTGCCATAATACCAGCAGCGAGAGTCTCTTGCATGGAGAAGAGAAATTTGTCTTCTCTAGCCTTATCTTTACCTTTAGAAACTGTTTCTCTTTCTCAGTTTAATATTGGGGGTATCAATCGACTGCACTTAGTTGCTGGAGGATGATTCTCTATTAATTTTTAAATTAGATCTTTATTAAAGAATAATTGAATCTTTGTACCATGTCAGGGTCACTTTTATCATTTTTCAAGGGATCTTTCCCGAACAAGTCCAAATCTGTATTTTTAGTTTCAGGTGTCTTAGCTATGGAAATTTCACGTTCGTCAAGCCTTAAGAAGTTCATTACATTCTTCTGGTATATTATCTTCTTGGACACTCTGCACTCTGAAATTTCAGTAGAGGAAGCATGGACGTCTGTAGAAGTCATAACTAGGTGACCCCTCCCCTCCTCTAAAAATGGAAAAGGTTATCCTTAATTCGTCGCGTATGCTTATATTTTTTGTTAACCTTGACATGCCTTTTGCGCTATCGCTGGCATCTGATGCTACTAATTCCTCCCGCAGCTTTCCTAACTTTTCTTCAAGCCTTTGATACTTATGCCTCTTATTATGCATCACTACACCCTCCATACATTATTCCACTGCCTTTTAGTCATTTTAAGCGAGTTTCATTTGAGAATTCGAAAGATTTTCGAGTACTCGTGCGAAGCCAATGGCATAGGAAAATATAACGAGTAACCGTACCAGGGTTTTGATTGCATCTTTAAACCATTGAAGTCAATGTGCACTACATGATTCAAGGAAAATATTCGAACTATAAATGAAGGACAATATATATTGCAATTTAGAAGAAGAAAGTTGACGTCACCCATTTGACGCCAGTACAAATTTTAACATGACAAGATTGTCTCAAAATGTAGCAGACATACCCATTTAATTTTCCCAGTATAGTTTTGTAAATCAAATTACGATTAAAAATTAGAAGAGTGTTGCCAGTTCGTTGGACAACCCTGTACTTCTATGTACGTACAATACTGTACCGGGTGTCCCATTTTCGATGATATTACGGGGTATCTCACTTATGAGTAAAGATAGAGAGTTGCGGTTTTCGCAATACTGTGCTACTTTTTTGTGAAAAGAACGATGATATAAACAAAGCATTCATAGCCCGCTTCGAATCTGAGATACAGGGCGAAATTGGAAATAATGCATTTTGGGACCTCCTCGTTATCCTTTAACATATCGCAAAGCTAAAAACTTGCTCTTATACAGTTTTTTTACGTATAAGCAATTGTTTGAAATATTTCAAAGCTTTCCTGACCGAAGTAATAATTCAAAATTTCTTAAATTGAAATTAAAAATTTAATTAACAGGATATCAATACTTTCCCAATGAGTTTAGGTTGACTTGCAATACTTTTTACTATAAATATATTTCCAAGTGGAATCAATCAAAGAGAAAAAAAATATAAAATTAGACAAATTAGCTTCTACAATTATTAGAGCTAATACTTCATCAGCATTTAACTTTAAATGTAAATTATCTTGATAGTTTTTGTTTTCAAAAATGTTGGCCTGCTCGGGTTCGTTAATAATTGTTTTGAGAACTTTCGATGCGGATAAGTTACCACATGATCTGTAGCTTATTTAAGCAGCATAAGTTAGCTCCTGTGGTCTTGAATTTTCTCGGACTGGTTTTGGTTTGGACCGCTCACTACACTCACTGAACGCTACTGTTTTGCGTCCTTCTAAGCATCAGTATAAAATTATCAAAGCGCAAGCGGGACAAAAAAATTGCAACTTAAATCCTTCTTGCGACAAAGTTTTGGAGGCCAAAAAAAATGTTATCCCAACTAAGGTTGGGCGATTTTAAAAAATAATAATCGATGTTCAATTATTTGTAATAATCGATTATTCTCAATTAATCGATATAATCGCTTAATCATCGATATAATCGATTAATCGAAATAACCGATTAATATAAATAGGCGATTAATCGATTTCATCAATTAATCTAAATAATCGATATAACCGATTCGTCGAAATAATCGATTAATCGAAATAACCGATTAATCAAAATAGTCGATATAATAGATTAATCGAAATAATCGATTATCCGATATTTTCTGAAATATTAATCGATTAGTCAATTAATCGACAATTTTTTAAAAGTTAATGAAATAATCGAATTTTTTGCCCACCCTTATTCCATAATAATGTAGTAAGTGAAACTGAAGCTGAAACTTCGGTAGAATCATTATTGCACCATACTGGTGCAAGACTGATGTTAATACAAAAAGAGGTAATAAATTCTAGGGCTGAATCATCAGATAAAATTTGTAATTTGCTTTTAATTTTGAATATGGCTTCTGTATAATATTGTATCTTTTACGACGGCTGAAAATGAAAATTATCAATATTTTGAAAAATATGACATGTTAGTATTGTAACGAAATAATTCGTTACATGGTTTTTCAGGTTTTAAGATTGTTATATTGCAAAGTGATTTTTATGCAAATATACATGCGATTTGGTTTCGGTACCTAGGTAAAATTTCGCTAGAAGTTAGATCTTTTGTACATAGGTGGAGCTATCATTAGAATTATAGGCGTATTAGTTTTACGTCGTTTTCTGTAAAAATATTTTTATTATACTGGCCTTTGAATAGAGGGCGATAGTAATATCGTGATTTTAATTGATGGTCTCCCACCTACTCCTTTGCATGCGATTTGGACCGGTTCTAAAATCGAACGGCGAACGTTGCTGGGGTCTCCAATTTCACGTCGTCAAGGTGAGAACCATTTTTATTTTTGGTCGAATGTGATTTGGTTTTTTTTTTTTGCACATTCCGCTTTTAACTGAACAAATTAATTTCTTTTGTTTTAGGAGTGTCTTAAAGACAATTTTCAGGTTCTAGAGGGATTTTCAATCAATGATTTAGACGACAATACTTTAATTTATGATAGATTTCTAATCTAGATTTAGAAATCGTATTCATTATTGTTCCGGGCCATCGTGGGCTTTTTGTAGAGTATTGTTGGATAAATGATCTTAGTGGACCCTCTACTCAACCCATTTTATTATATTTAGCGTAAATTTCGTTAACTTTTACAGGAAGATTTAACTGCGTAGTTCGAGTTGGCAAGGAGAATTTTTTTGCTAACCTAACGTTATTACCGATTTCTGTTGGTCTTTTATGTTTTTAGCTAATTCCTGGCTCCAATCCACCACTTTCAAAGTTAATTTATTAACCAAGGCTTTGCCAAATTTTGGAAAGAACCGGATGGGTAGCCAATAGCCAATAGACCTTGAGTTTACTGCCAGTGGAGAGAATAGGATATCCCATTTTCTGAAAGTCTAAGGTGAGTTGTCTCTTTTGTTATTTCTAATTCATGAAATATATTATTGAATTTCTTTGAGAACTCACCTTGGATTTTTATTTCTTCTCTCTACCGACAGTCGACGGTAAATTTATAGCTTTCATCTTTGTAAACTTAGCTCCTTGCTAAACTCGTAGCTAAATTTGCTCGATTCATTTTTGCTTGCGGCTCGTAATGCTCACTTTGACGAATGAAATGGGAGAACGGTGACATAATGTGAAATGTCGATCAAATTGTATTGTGATCTTAGCACATACAGTTTTCTCATTGCATAAATTTGATTCAGGAAGAGTTTGCATATTTATTAATTTGTAATTTTGAAGTAATCATATTTCTATCAATTTTTGACTAGTATTTAGCTTATTTTTTAGAATCTTTCTTTTAAATAAACTTTTTTTGGGACTTTTCATTTATTTGGCACTTATTTAAAAGTGTGCTTAAGTTAAATGTAATCATTATTTTTTTTGAGGTAGCCTTGAGTATCAGATTCATTGACGAATCTTGTATTTTTAAACATAGTTTAATCATTCATTAATGATCTTGTATTTTGGAACATAGTGTTATCAGATTCATTGACGAATCTTGTATTTTTAAACATAGTTTAATCATTCAGTAATGATCTTGTATTTTGGAACATAGTGTTATCAGATTCATGGACGAATCTTGTATCTTTAAACATAGTTTAATCATTCATTAATGATCTTGTAATTTGCAACATAGTTTTATCAGATTCATTGACGAATCTTGTTTTTTTCTTTTAATCATAGTTTAATCCTTCATTTACAAATCTTGTAATTTTTGATCGTAGATTTAATTTTTAAGTAAAAGAGTTTGAAATATTTTGATGAGATTGTTTCAATTACTGTTCATTATTGTTCATTTTTTTGCTTAATATCAACCAACATTCTGGTCTAAAACAAGTTTTTTTTCTGTTTGCATATTTTCACGGAAATTGGTCAAAGAGCTTGGATTGATAATCAAGCATCAACCGAGTGTACCATTGCAGCATTAGACGTATCAGCTCTATAAGACGTTTATGCCCTCTGATGTTATCCTTACTCATATAGACCTAACAAATAACAGGCAATTGGAGAAAAAGGGAACGAGGTGAAGAGAAGTGTGTCCAACCAGGGTTGAGCGTCTAAGCTAAGTATTTTATTTGCAAACGTAAAAATCACTGCTGGATCAGAATTTTTTTTGGTTTTGACTAATTTCAAAAATTAATATTTTAATTGTTTTTTTTTTTCTAACATCAATTTAATTCTTCAACTCTGTTCAACAAAGTTATAATTTGGATTGTTAATTTTAATAATATTTATTGAAATAAAATTAGTGTAAATTTGTTTTTAAGAACATTTTTTATTTCCGGCGAGAATGAAATTCTGCAGTTCTCAACGTCTATCAAGTGATTTTTGTTAGCTTTTAAGCTTTTATTGGTGATACTTGACAGTTCTTTGAGAGTTGAGGAATTTCTGGCGCCCAAGAAAAAATCCTTACTAACCAATAATATAAACTCGCGACCTATCCGGCAACTTAGAATATTTCCAAAAAACATCAGGAACTTAAATTGTTACAGTATGCTTTATGCAGAGCAATGAAAACTCCCGTGAAGTTTCTCAGCTAGGTTGCAATAGGTTTGATTGAATATTTATTTATTACCTCGTAATATCATCGAAAATGGGACACCCTGTACATGGATCATTATTTGCCATGTCCATTTTCATCTGCTTTTCAGATATTGGGATTTTATTATAAAACAAGCTGCTCCTTAATAACTAAATGGACAATTTGTTTTTCTTCAAAATAAATATGTTCTTCACAAAATCTCGTTATAAACAGGATATTCTACATTATCGGCAGTCAAAAAACACAGTTTTTAATTTTCTCACTAGGCGACTGGGTCAATAGGATCAGAAAATAAGGGGCAAACGAGCGCTGCGGAAAAATTGCCAATTCCAATTTTTTCTTCTATTTTTTCGAAAATAATCTCGCGATTAGTTCCGGCAAGATGAGTTTTTAATTACGTACAAAAATGCAATTTTAAAACACGTTTTCCCCATTCCTGTCAAGTATGGGATGGTTGAATGCAGTTTTTAATTTCCGAGAAGCTTTTTTAGCTCGATTGAAAAGGCGAAATTATATAATCATGAAAATGAAGAACATAGTTTACAGCTATAATTATTCACACAAATGATTTCATATGGGTTGCCTTGGCAGGAACTAAACTAAGCAAACCATCTAAGCAAGTTCAATGTTGTTATAACGTCGGTATTTCCCTATTTTTATATAAAGTTAAAAAATATCAAAACATTCTTTGTGTGCGATTGTAAGAGAATGAAATGATCTTGTATTCGTATGCATTTATTCAAATTATAGTTCATATTAACGATGTGATACCGGTGAATTTTGGAAGGAAATTTTTTAAGTTTGAACCATATCAAATTTAATTCTGATATCAAAAACTCTTTAGCACCTATATATTTTAAGAAATTTTAATAAAATAATGTCAAAACATCTGTTAGGACTCTAAAACATACATCTTTAGCACGGCATAAGCTTTCAATAAAGAACATATTTATTTATTTATTCTTTCCCTTCAAAAAGTATTGGACAAATATGAATTTCGCCCGGATAATATCTACTAAAGCCAAAATATTCTTGAGACAAAAGGCCGAAAACAAGTTGGACCCATCAGTAGTGCCGAACTTGGTTTTCGGGTTAGTTGTAGCGTTTTAAAAGGAAATTGGGTGGATAAAAGTTGAAAATTTTTAAAAATAGCTCGATCATTTTATCCAGCATGCTAAACCATCTAACGATACTATGGTTTTTTAATTCTCGACCGCCACAGTACGTACGAAGGACAGGAAGTTTTGAAGTATACAAAAATGATTGACTAATCTTGTTTTGCCTTCCAGCTTACTGTTCACATACAGCCCAACCACGAGTTTTTTTGCACCTTTTCAAGCATACTATAATTTAGAAATACAAAAATGGCTCAAAGACGTGAACCTAGTTTCAAGTAACATGACCTTTAAAAAATGCCCATTTAAAGGCAATAACTCCCTTCAATGCTACTCGTATGTATTTAAAAAATACAGGAATTATTCAATTCAATAAAGAGAATTTTGATGATTGGCAATTTGATCCTGCCCTGGCAACTATTATAGATCAACCTAATTCAACTGAAGACATTACTATAGAAAGAAACCAGGATGCTGTCATAGATGTTCAAGAAGAGAATCTTAATAAAGCGGGTTATGAAAATTTAAATGATTTTCCACATGATATCAAAATAAATCAAGCAAGTACTTCATCACCGTTGGTAATAACAAATGAGTTAATTGAATAATTTTCTCACCTTTCAAATGCATAGGAAAAGAGAATCCAAAGAAAAAGAGCATGATAAATAGGTGTAATTAATTCGACCTCAGACCTACTCGAAAATGAAATGAATTTGAAAAGAAAGCACTGAAAAAAGAATGAAGATAAACAGCCAATGAAGTAAAAATGAAAATTGGTGTAATGATAGTAGAGGAGGATAGTGACAAATAAATTCTTGAGAAATATTCCAGTGAAGACTCAGA
>MU182041.1:375272-399007 GCA_016904865.1 Pissodes strobi
AACATTTGCGGAGAAAAGGAAAATTATTTTTGTGCTAGTATTCTTGTATAGAATCATCCTATAGAACGATATTTTTTGTAGCCGATTTCCGCTAAAAGAAACTTGAGCCCAGGCTGATTTATGCACTTTGCATTTTGATATCGCATCTTCAAGCGAGGATTAAAATTCGTCATGTGAGATCTTATATCAATGTAATTTTGAACTATTTTGAAATAACAAACCTTCTCAAACAGGAAATTATTCACATTTTCCCTGTCAAACACATTGGATTTTTTAGGTTTGTACCCGTTATTTCTTCTTTTTAAAAATTCTCGAAGTTTAGGATACTTGGAAATATCTATGTTTTCCTCCATGAAAAGGGTGGACTTCAACATGGAATATTCACACCATAAGCTTGATGAAGACATTAATACAGCAGATTTTTCGTGAAAGTATGCCAAAAGCACCATTTCTTGGAGTATTGATACGTTGCTTCATACCCCTTCCTCGATTTTTCTGGCAGCAGCGACAGACAAGCGATATTTGCTGATTCTTCTATATCCATTTGGCTATTTATACAAATCAATAATTTCAATTTTCCACAATTTTTAATATAAAACTGTCAGCTTGACGTTACTGGTATAATAAAAATGTTTATGACGCTATAGAAACCGGCCAGAGCTGCCTTCATAATTTAATGCGAAAAATATAAAATTAAAATAATAAAAATCCAAGCATGAATTCTGCAGAGAGGAGAAAAAATCTTATATACTCCACGGTAAGTAAGTATATTTAATAGTCTCGAACTATATTGTCAGCCTTCGCTATCGCTCGAGCATAAAATCGTCCTCGACTAGTAAATATCACTTACATCCCTTATAGTATAAATAACTATAGAGGGCTTTGCAGTGTAGCATGTCTGCATTAAATATTTTCATTGTATCTATATACTTAGCTTCTATAATAAGTTCTGGAGTCGAAAAAAATGGGGCTACTTGTGGCTTATTAAACGCTTGTGCTATCGATGCGAATGTCGGTCGTCTCTGGTTTGTTTAAGGATATCTTGATTTCACTTTCTTAACTTTTTCTGCTGCTTTCTTCTCATTGTGGAAGGAGTTGTCAAATCCGTTTTTAAGAACCGACTGATAGATTAATTTAAAAACTTCTATTCTATTCAATCAAAAATTCTTGACTCCAATAATTTACGGTACCCAATTAACTGACGTTCTACGGCAGCAGGGCCAAGTAGGTTGAAATATGTCAAGCATCTTTTCTCCGCTTTGTGTTAGTTTTTTTTAAGTATGTCTTTTTAAAGTTGCCTGTGAAATATTGTAAACTTTGAAGGCTTTTAGCCATCCCATTTGATCAGTGGTAACACCTGCTATTGCTTTCGGCATAAAATAAGCACTCCATCATTGCCCGTTCCTATTTTAAATACATAATCGTGGCTTTCTCATATCTGAAATCAAAATTATTTTACTTATATGATATATGGACCATGGTAAAGGAAAATGGCATACTGTGCCATATGAGGGCAATAAGACCTGTTCCACTTTATCCCTTTAAAAACAGTTACACGTTTATTATTTATTAAGAAAATAAACCTTAATTTTGTTCCGAGTACTGAAATGCACAAATACAAAAAAAAACAGTATAAAAGCGCATGTTGTTATTAGAGAGTTATCGCAGTTTGTTTTATTACTGTCAAGCAGAATTAAAGTCGACATTATTAAAATACTGCTGTACTTTATTTTGTTGTTACATTTAGAGTTATTGCAAATGCCTTGCTTCTATTTTATTTTTTGTTCCTCTTATTTCTAAGCTATCTTCTGTCTCCAGTTGTCTTGCCATTTTTTTTATATTTATTCCAAACTACCAAATCTAAGCATAAATTACAGATAATATAAGCAGGTGGGTTGGGAACAGTATAAAAAATCAAAATGAAAACAGTTTGCTTGCATGGAGGAACTGACGTTTATACACGAACCGTGAAATAAGGAAAATATAAGGACGACTTAAAGACTGCATAAATAAAGTCAGGCACTATCCTTATTAAGGGAAATATAAGGGTCCGCCACATCTGTGCATGTGCAAATGTCAAAATAAAAGCTACTTTAATACTGTTTGTCCTTATTTACTTGTGCCATAACTTTCTAATATCAACTTATGACTTTATTTTATTTGACAGTTATCGCCTCTTTAAAACAGCAGAGCATAAACTTTTGCTAATGAAAAATGAATATGCTTCTTGTTTGACTACCAAACGTCAACTGAAGACATTAGCATAGTTTACAGAATTAAAAATATAAGTTGGTACACTAAGCGCCAATTCAATGAAATCGTCATATCAAAGGTGAGCCGAATACGCAACGCGATGGTAAAAAATGTAGGGGGTATTGAGGCAATAAGGGCCGAGTTTGACGCGATTTAGTTTGATCAATGCACTATTGGGAATATAGAGTAAAATTTCCCGCTTAGTAAGTAATAAATGGAGGAATTTAAATAATGAAATATGCTTTCATTAAAATTTTGAAAAATATATTTTGTGAAGTCACAAAAAAAAAGATGAAAATATAAAGGCCTTATTCAGCATATTTTTAAAAAATTACGGTACATACGATTGCATATTTAAATAAAATTTGTAAAATATTTTATTTTTTACTTCAAGAATGAAATTTAATACCCCGTGCAAAATTCTTTATTTTAATTTATTTTGGGGATGAACTACATATCATAGTTGTGGGATGCCTTAAATTCTAAGGCACTTTTCCAGGCTTGGCACCTGCAATTTTTTTATTACATACTCTATTGTACTCACTATAAATCGATATTAATATTGAAAATTGATGGGAAGTAGGAAAAATTTAACTTGTAAGATTTGACCCAAACATACAAGTGAAGTTAAATAAAAGCTTATAATAAACTAATACATACCTGCCCTTTTGGGCACCTAAAGAGCGATATATTGCCTGCCATTCGTCTTTCACAATCAACTACTGAATAAATATTTCGATTTTCGACTAGACATTTTACTCAGAAATCCACCAAAAACAAACCGCTATTTTTGAAATCTCACCCTATACGCCGGACTGTAAACAAATTTAAAATAAACTTAAATTACCTAGCTCTCCACTGTAGACTGGCAGGAGTGGAATTTGACGATGGCGCGGAGTGAATCAACTTATATTTTTAATTCTGTAAACTTTGACATTACTTAGATCACATGCGTCACCTCTATTCGTCTTCCGGCTCTTGCCATATTTTAATTTGGTTCCTAAAGCTTGGCTATACCAGTTTACTCCACTATGGCATTTTGCATACCTTTACCCCATACATAATTAAATAATATGTCTCAATTTATGTATCGTCGCGTTTTGAGAAAGAAAAATATTTTTTTGACATTCGTATGATTTCATTCCTGCATATTCCTACATAATGAAAAAAAAATGCCAGGGGTTGACTCTTTGCTTATAAAACAAGTGAACCGTACCGAGGACCCTGGCGTTATTTACTTTCGCTATTCTGAAACGCTCTAAATATCTAAAGTATTCTACAGTATCGTTCACACCATTTAAAAAATATGCGATAAGATTTTTTCAGACACATAACATTTTATTCCCCAGCCAGAAGAGGGCTTATTTTATTTATAAATGATTTTTATTTTTAGTACTCGGTTAGGGTATTATAGGTATAGAGCATTGTAACATACTTCGCTCGTTCATGTGCTTATATAATTGCGGCTACTTCGATTATTGATGTCTTAAAATATTCACGCTTTTAAATAATTTACGTTCCTATATTTCAATTCTAGACGAGTAAATGATAAATGGCTTATTGTACAGCGTGTTATACGCAGATATTGCCAATTTCAACTGATGTCCTATAGATTTGTTATTATTATGTAGATTCCATAATAATATTTAACAAATTTTAATATTTTATAGTAATCTCTGAAATATGAATTCCATATTAAATTAAGTTTCCACCTAAAAACCTCGGCTTCATCAGCAGTAGTTACTATAGGCAGAAACTAATTGGATAACCTAACTTACTATTGACAGTTCAATGCCTAACGGAGTCCACGACACGCGTTGGTTTTGACATAATTTAGTGAAGTAACTGTGTTATCGCTGTGATGTTATCTTTCTACCTATAGTAAAAACAGGGGTTCTTATCGAATACTCTCACTGATATTTTCTTTACGTCCTTTAAATTTTCGTTTATTCTAACCACATGCCATTTAAATAGCTTTTAAGAGATTAAGTCCGGACCGCTCAGCCGATATTTTCATCTGTTTTAAGAGGATTTTATTAAAAACAGGGTCAACGTCTATAGTTCGAGTTAGACTGCACATATTGCGAGATTTTTTGGTTCTCATTAATTTTACTATTTATATGTTTACTAATTTCGAGATAGTATATTATGTAATTAACGATTGTTTAACATTTAATCGCAGAGGAATGAACGTTTCCAGAACGGGAAATGTGCACTATATAAATAACTGGAACGCCACTGTTATCAGGAGACCCCCAAATTATAAATACTTAGTTGATAAATTACATCCACTCCGATTCAAAATAACGTTTATGGCATGTAGCAATACGTCGTAGTATATATTTCACGTAATTAGGTCATTAAGTTGTTAGAGAAGATACCATTTCAGCTTCAGAAGTTGGCCAATAATAATGAATCATAATTATGTAACCTGATAACTTTCGGAATATATGTATGTTGCCTGGAGGGATTTTAAATCCCACACATTCCGCAATGAGCACTCTCAAAAACCGGTAAATTAAATTTGTGTCTAAATATTATCCGAAATGGTAATATAGTCCTCATGTCTACGGAAGAAAATCTCAGGGGTGAATTGTATCATGTTTTATTTGAGAATACTGTTATTTATCAAATAATTGTGGAGCTGCCGCACAAAATCCTATTTACATTTCATACAAATCTCTTCAGAATAAGAGGCCTTCTGCATACTCCCTTAGTATTATTGATATTGCTCCTATATCGACAGCAGAATTAATGTTTATTTTCAATAATGCATTTTACCAATTGAAATGTTACTTTTCGAAAATTTGTAATTCACTCATGTTGTCTGTAGTTGGAACAGGAAAACCAATGTACATTTTCTCTATCTTGAAATATTATATTGTCTATTGCTTCCTGTAGCTAAATTTATTATTGTATCTCTAAAAGGACTGTACAAAATCTTACGGCATATTTCTGAGGTTAAAATAAACCCATTTAAAGCAACTTACCTCAGTCCGAAATTGCCCCGTTTCCGAGATTCATGATGGTAAACTTAAAAATAAAACTTAATTTTGTGAAATTTTTTTAACGTGTTACTATAAAAACTAGTACTTCTGATTTTTTTTTTGATGCGAAACCTGAATACTGCCTTTCCACTGTGGCCGTTAGAGGGCGCTTCACACTGCACTTCTGATGGTTTAAAATAACCATAACTTTTCTTGCTAAGAAAATAATTTTCTGAATATTTTTAGGCATATTTTTGTTAAAATCCGCTAAAGTAAGTCGTTTTCGAGATATTTTGATTTTTAGTGATGCCGCACCGGAATATTCAAATTATGTTGAATAAAAAAAATCGACTGTTATCTTTGAGGATGAAATTTGGTCAGTGAATTAGCAGTTCAAAATTGGTTTTTTGTAGATAATTTCTTGGAGTGTTCGTAAATGTCCTAACATTGTCAAAAAAACTCGTATTTTCTACCGGTTTGGTGAACCGCTGTAATTTTTTGACTATTTAATTTTAAGCATTTTTTGTATTTTAAGAATTTTCGCTATCAGTAATATTTCCGGCAGAAAAAAATATGTTTGATCTGGTTTACAGTAAATGTTTCAGTGAGAATTTGCCAATGCGAGAATAAGTAACGTGTTGGAAACTTATTAGTAAAATGTTGAATTGTTTGAATTATTGTCTATTGGGAATTGTGAAGGAAATTGCCGCGAAGTGTTAGAATATACCAATCCAAATCGGCGCATACGAAGGCATCAAACATTTACTGCTATTGGGAAACGCCTTCGCGAAAGCGATAGTTTCACTTTTGTAACTGCCAATTATAGACGCCAACGTGCGATAAGAACTCTTGGGTTTGAGGAACAAATTTTGAAGAGAATCGGTGAATATCCTAAATTAAGCACCAGGCGCATAAGTTTAGAGGTAGGAGTATCCAAGGATGTAGTTCATAGATCATTAAAAGAACAGCGGATTCGTCTATACCATATCCAAAAGGTCCAAGAATTTTTGCCTCAGGATCTCGATCAACGATTGGGCTTCCGTCGAATCAGTACCGAACAAAGACAACAGAATGTGATTTTTTACTGACGAAGCACGTAGCACAAACACTGGTGTAACCAAGTTACGTAACGAACATGTTCATGCTGATGGAAATCCGCGTGCCATGAACGTAACTCATTATCAACATGAGTGGGCTGGAATCATTGGCAGTTTAATTATCGGTCCTGTCATTTTACCGCAACGGCTAAATTTTATGATGTGGAATATTTAGAACATCTATTAGATGATTTGCCACTACAACTTCGACGAGTTATGTGGTTTATGCATGACGGTGTTCCACTACATTTTACTCAAAATGACCGCAATTATTTGCATCAACGATATCCAAACAGAGAGAAAATGCCGCTTCGATAAACTGGCAACAACGCTTACCAGATGTGACTCCATTGGATTATTTTTTATGGGGGACTTTAAAAACGATAGTATATTCCAGACCGATTAATAATAAGGAGGAATTGTAAGGAAGAATTCAGAATGCAGTTAATATATTGATGCAAAGAATACATTTAAACTTTTTACGTCGCATTAGCCTTTGTTCTACTTTTGTTAACGGAGGCCATTTTGAACAATTACTAAAAGTTTATGATTATTAAATTTACTTTTAATTGTTTCTCATTGAAGGAAAAAAAATACATTCCAAAATTCATGCTGCAACACTTACTGTAAGTAAACCAAGCATTTTTCCTACTAAAAATTTACTGATAGCGAAAATGATTAAATGGCAAAAAAAATTGTCTGTCCAGAAATAAAGAACTTATTGCCATTTTAAACCATCAGAAGTGTCGTGTGAAGCGCCTTCTATCAGCCACAGTGAAAAGGTGTCCATATACCGGTTTTGCACCTCCGTGGTACCAATTCTTAAAGTACTACGTTAAAAAATGTTTATAAATTTAAAAAAAATCGATTTTAATTTTTCATCTCCGAAACTGAGTTACCTTAAACTTGCTTATTTTGACATCAGGGATACGAGGTATGATTTTGTACAGACCTTTTAGAGATACCCTGTATATTTTCTTGAAGTTTTTTAAAAGATACCTGTATGTCCAGCCTTAAAAGTTCAAAACTAATAAAATATTATGTTTGTGTTAGAACTATTTATAGAAGTTCAAGCTTTAACAGGCACCTTCGGGTTGCCTATTCTAGATCGTAAATGTTTATTAAATAACTGTATCCCAAGATCTTTGATGAAATCGAACCGTGCGCTTTCCCTTACAGTCCTACGGCACTATGCTATATTAGCCGCTTCTGATTGGTGGGTGACTTTCACTTTATCTGCGGTCCAGTGAATTCATTCCAAAAATACTACTGCAGTGGTCAATTCTTGTTGTTCAGTTCTCCTCGGTGACAAGACTTTTTTTTTATTTTTTGAAGGTTATGGTTGTTTCTTCTTGTAAATTTGGGTTAGTTTGAGTCAGAGTTGTTTGCTTCCGCACCAACGCTAGCGAAGCGAGCGGAGGTCCATGCGTGAAGAGTTAACAGTACTCTAAAGTGACGTTAACACATAGTACCATAGGGCTGTAAGGGATCTTATTATACGAACCGTGCCTTTGTTCATTTTGCATCTAAAGCAGAAACCTTGGATTTTGTATCAGTATAAAATGAGGAATTTCTGGCCTTTGGCAGAAATAAAAAAAGAGCAAAATGACACATGTTTATTTCTTTGACACATGGGAGATTATAATGTCAGTGGAAAAACATCCAATAATTAATGACTTGACCGGTGGTTTTTTAGAAGGCAAACTTTTTGCTCTTATTATTTTCAATGTAGTGTTTTTTGTACCTTGAATCCATTCTATTAATTACGTAATAACCCTAGTAGGATTTTTGGTAAATTATGTATGGTTGTAGCGATGGATTTTATCTTGGTACTAGGTACCAGCATAGATTTCTGCACTGATCAGATAATAAATCCATGAATCTGCCGACTGCTGCATTTTAATACCATATAACGATTTAGATCAATGACAAATTTATCAAATAAAACTGAATTGGCCGCAAATTTATTTGCTTCAATTTTATCCCTTGTCTTTCAAATATGATCAAATCCAAGACAGCTTAGTAAAGAAGATTTAGCGAGACTAATGGTTCCCGTACATTTCCCGCATTAATTCAATCCTCGTGGCTAGATTTAAATATGCTTTTAAGTACAAAGGCTCGAAATTACCTGCTAGCTAAGTTGGTGTTAAAGTATTTTCTTTAGAATCCATTTTTTTAACGAAGAAACCGTATAAGTTGTCGACAAAAACACGCCTTTGGCATGCAAAGATGATTCAAAATAGCGCTCTTATCATTCCTGGGTTGAGTCCATTAACTAATACATCGATGAAGTACTTTGCTTCTTTGTTAAAACTTTAGGCAATAAGTATCAAGCTTGGAAGGAACTATATCCTGGTAAAAGAGTAATTAAATTATAAGATGCCGTGAGCTCTCTAACTATTGGAGCTAATGACAGTTTGATATTATCTTTCAATATTAGGCTCTTCGAACTAGTTCTTTTTCATTATCTAAGTTAAAAGTATTCTGCTCATTTTTGGAATGCTGATCACCATAAGTATCCTACAGTTTCAATTTCACCTTTTTGATGCCAATGCAAACATTTTTGGTACGGTAAGCATACCGTTTCCTGGGTAGTGAATAAGACTGACCTGTCCACACATGTAACGCTCGAAGCTGTCTACACAAACGCATTTGATGCTCAAAGCTGTCTGCGTTCGGCCATTTAACTCTCATATAATTATAGATATTTAGCCTTTTTCTCGAAAGCAGCTGCTAATAGAAATTTGAAATTCGGCAACACGTGGGAACCGACCGTCAATTACTTTTGGCGATCCGATTTTTCGATTTTGACTTATTACGTTAAATGTGCGATTTTCCAAAATTTTACTCTGAGACACGATTACTGCCGAAAAAAAATATTTATTTTGATAAAATTTTCTGCACTCATTCTTTTTGATGGTCTTTCGAGCTCTAGTGATATTGGTGAGAATCGTATATTTTGGAAAACGTGGTCAATGTGGGTCATTCTAGTTCCTAAAATGCCGCGAGGATCGAAAAACCGGGATGATAGTTTGATAGGGATTTTATATGAGAAAAAACCTCTTTGAATGCTTCTCTGTTTCGGAAAAGTCGGGAAAACGGACTTTTTGTGGAAAATGTGAAAATATTCTGCATTTGGATTTTTGGCAATGACAAGAGATATAAATCCTTTAAACCTTTATTTGGAATATCCTGTACATCATGTCAGTCTCTGAAATATGCTAACTCAATAATTACCTACCTAACTGCCAAATTATAAAGATAATAATCAACTGTTACAATAATTATGTATTATGGCAGTTTCATATATAATATCACAGGAGAAAAAATTTGTCGGCAAAATTTTCGCTTGTTGCTTGGCAATTTCGCGAATGATATTTTGTCAAAAATGTCATGAGCGAAATTGCCGAAAAGCAACAAAATTTAATAAAACCTTGAGAATAATTTTGCCTACACAATTTTTTCTCGAGTGGTATTCGTCATGACTATTTCACAAAAAAACTAGACAATGCACCGTATTAACAAACAGAAGCAAAGACAAATTTTGTAATGCATTCACTATATCAATATGTATGGCTCCTCAGGAGGAGCGATATTTGCTGTATTGTGTCAGTTGAGAGTTAGAATGCTTTACATTTCCTCCAGCAATCTAGAACTTAACTGATGTACAGATAGATATTGAGAGTAAGTGGGAATACAAAAATTAAAAATCATGGCATTGAAGCTGAACCACAAACTTGAAACTTTGTTATAGTCCAGAATTTCTCCTGATATAAATGAGCCTTAATTTGTAGAGTACGTCTTTCATGAAATTAGGTGTACATTCATTAATAAGTCAGAAAAGTCACCTGCCAATCGCCAACGAAATTCTCATTCATTCAATCAATAAATATATAATGTAAGCGAAACAGAAACGCTACTAAAATACAAGTATCTATATTGTATGGCATTATACCTAGTTTGATCATGCATTTATATAATTGCGGGTACGGCTACTTCGATTATCGAAGTATTGAAATATTCAGGTTTTTTAAATATTTACGTGGCAATATTTCAATTCTAAATGAGTTAACGATAATGCCGCATACAACAATATTATAAGTGCGTCACACCCCGTTTTTCCCAAATGGGAAATATTGGCATTAAAAGTTGAAGCAAAAATATTGTGCTTCATGTTGTGAAATGAAATTTCCAATAAGGCAAAATGCAAAAAATCCTGTAGTATACATTAGAACCACCAAAACTTTAAATTTGGTAACGAGGAAAGCTTATTTTTAAAGATAAGAACAAGAATTACTAAGAAAAGTTATTCAAAATAAAATATTATATCTTAATTGAATACCTTAGCGTGACAAGGATATACGCCACGTGCAGTTACTTTTAAAAAAAACTTACTTTAAAAATAATATTAAATCCGCAAAATCAAATTTAATTGATTTTAGGTGCGTTGTATTTTACCAATAAAAAGGAATTGAAATAGTCCAGTGATTTTGCTTTTTATAGGTATCCTTATATAAAAATTGTGGCTTGTGTTCATTTACATGAAAAAATATATGGTAATCTGAAATAACGCAAAGATTAGAACTTAGTTATTACTTTTTGGGTAACACTCATCCATATTTTCTACTTCGACTGTTGGTTCATCAATTTCTCGATGAATAAAATTTCTGGCACCAATTTGCAAATAAAATTAGTGGTTTAATTCAGGTATATAAGGGAGCAAAAACGATAAGTTACTAATTTCCTTCAGATTTTGCTAGACTGATTACACATATTTCTGCTTAAGATAGTCTACTAAACATAGTTTTCAAATAACTTTTTTTGCAACATTTATATTTTAATACTCTTATGTAAGTATTGTTTAAACTAACTATCATTGTCGAACCTAAAACCCAAACTTTGCTGAAGGAAACTGTCTTTTTTTCTTCCTTGAGCTTCTTTTTGATTAGGTTTTCCTCCAAAATTTTAAATGAAAGTAAGTCTCCTCCTGTAATTGTCAATCTACTGGTTCATATACTGCCTTCATTTTATTTTTATATTTGTCTATCATAACGGAATCCATGTCAGACTAGAAATAAGTATGCACCACTACTAGGAACCTATCTATGTGTTATGTAATGATATACATTATCTGCCACCAAATTCCAGTCTTTATTCTGGCTTCCACAATTATTTGTATGTTATGGGATTTTTTTGGGAGGTATTCTCGCTTTTTGAAGTGTATAAGGAGAATACTAGCAATTCCATCGCTGCCTCCCAGGCCATAATTACATAACCCATATCATTTACCCAATCATGTATTCCAAAGTTGTATAACCATGACTTCCTCAAGTAGGTACAAGGCTGAGCCAGATGTTAAAGAGGGTACAGGAAGCGCTTGCTGAAGGTCAAACGATAATACGTATGTATCAATTGAAGCTGCCAGTTTTATTTCATCTTTAATATATCTTTCATGGCTCCAGTTGCCCTTAAATGTAATTTCTTTTCTATCTTTAATTTCTTCAAAGAATCTTCATCTTCATTAGTTCAAAGAATCTTCATCTTAATTAGTTCAAAGAATCTTCATCCTCATTAGCGGTTTCAATCGTCACATTTCATTTATCGCATATTTTGCAGGTATCGCTCCTAGATAGCTAAATATCAATTTAGCTGTAGGGAATCACAGATGCAGGACAACAAATTCCTTTTTTTTTCCAAAAGAGTGCAGACGCCGACGTTTTCAATTTTATTAAGTCTTTTCAAGGGTATATTTTCAAAGATGGAATCCTGCGTCAAAGGAATAGATAAAACTGTCTCCAAATCAATATTTTCAGTAAAAGTGTATATGACTCATAGCCTTAAATACGCACTTCTTGCTCTCCAGAAGATGATGAACTATCCTCATTTTAACTTTCAGTGTAATCCCTGTCTTTTGCACTATCATCTGAATCCCGCTCATTACATTTTTTTTTGTTTGATTGACTGGAAAACTCATGAAAATCACAAGAACATCCAGCACGTGTATCACTCATGTTGGCGTGTCTTAAAGCGCCTCCACATCAATAAAAAATTTTGTTGAGCGTTGAATGTGACGCAAATCTTCTTGTGTGTCTGTACTTCTTTGTTGATGTGGACTGTGCGCCGCATGAAAACGCACAAGAATATTTTCCTGGCGAACAACGTACGTGCGGCACAGTTATGTCAAGTGGACTTAAATCGGGTAAATTATTGTTTTCAATTATTTTTTTACTTAAATTTCTAAAAATGTATACTTGTGGGTGGTTACTAATTAACCATGTTCATTCTTTTAAAAAATAAATTTGCATTAATCATTACTAAATTAAATAAATGTAGAAATGGAAGCATTACTGGACAACGCAGTTTTTCAAGATAGGAAACAAAACCGTGCCGAAAAACTAGCCGCTGATGAATCAACAAGATAATTTTTCAATTCTCTTCGCAAGCAAATTTTGAAGTTGCAATTAATCTCATTGAACTAAAAATAGCGAAAATGGGCACTAACTTTAGAATGGCGATCTGCTCAGTCAATGAGACACCAGCGGTAACTTTACGCTTCCTAGCATTATGAGACCTGTTTAAAATCTTCAAACAAGTGTAATACGATTAGTTAATTGCTTAAGAACCGGTCCATATGCCACATTCACTCAAAGACATGGGTCGAAGAGTTGACAGTTGACTATTTTTTTTAACTGGGAATAGATCAATGATTTTTGGATAATGAAGTCAGGGCAGTAAGATTTATATAAGAATATTGACAAATTTATATAATAGACACATTCAATCAGTTAGCTTACCAAAATAAACATCTGGATTCTAGTTAAACTATTTATTCAAATATTAAAAATTTTCAGGCATAACCGCATTAAAACAATTTGAATTAAATTAAAAATAAGCATAAAGAATAATACATTGGGTTAAAATTATACAGCGATGCCGTCTACAAAATTAATTTAATACATTTTAGAGTCAATAGACTAATTTATAGGTAAAATTATATTATTTATCCTGACCTTACTAGTAGTGTGTTAACGAGAGTGAGTCCTCACGGAGGAGGTAATTACCTCCTCCGTGAGGGCTCTCTCTCGTTGGGTTTTGAGGAGTCTCTCTCATCATGAAATAAGTTTGTGCCGTCCTGTAAAGTGTTAGTTCTACTATTAAGATACACATAAGTCTGGGTGTTGATTCACTCTGTAATGTAACCTTGTTCAATTTCGCCTCGGTGTAACCTTGATACATGTCGACACTCCGCCTACCGAGGACGTTCTCCCACCATGAAACAAGGTGTTGCCTTTGGTATAACCTTGATACATTTTGTACGTAACCTTAAGCTTTTATTCCCCACTTAAACAGCTATTATAAAAGTAGCAGCTTAGGGTTCAAAACTTTAATTCAAAATTTGTACAGGTAGATAATGGTGAATACAAGAAAACGAAAAAGAAATAGTGGTTCCAAAAAGCAAGTGGTGAAAAAATTAAAGTAAATAACAAAAATCCCATTGAAAGTTTTTATGGAACCGGAGCGAAAGCATATTGCATTAAAACAGAAAGTGGTTTGCTTAAAAGAGCAAAAGGGGTTAAAAAAGTAGTATCAAAAATCAGTTAACATATATATATTCATTACAAAGATGTAGTTGAAAATAATTCAAAAACGTTTTGCACTATGTATACCTTTCGATCTCGTTTACATAATATGTTTACTGAATTGGGGAATAAATTAGCTCTAACTTCTTCAGACGACAAAAGATATAAAATTCCGGACAGCTTTGATACACTTTCATGGGGTCATCATGATATTCCTTTTTATCAATGGGCAGATGAGCATAAAGAATTATTATAAAACAATGTTCCCTCTCTTCTAAACCGATTTTTCAAGGTTGTTGGACTGTATTTAAGATAGGAAAAAGCTTTGTATTACTTAAAGGTAGCCTAACTACCAAAGCATGTGTTTAGAAAGTTGTGATAAAGAAATTGATAATATTTCATATAGAAGTTATGAAAAAAGACTTTCAACATTTAATAAATGGAAGGGAAAATTAAGGCCCGAAGTTTTAGCTCGTGCAGGTTTTTATTATTTGTTAATTGCTGATATTTGCAAATGTTTTTACTGTGGTGCTGAAATTTTTGAATGGACGATTGATGATTGTCCTATTGAAGAACATCATAGACTTCACAACAAGTGTGACTTAGCTGAATGTTTGTGGCTTTGTAAGATGAAGAAATGTGAAGACCAAGATGTTGTTATGACAAAATTTAATACAAACATTTTCTTTTTCTCGTTTATAATTTTGACTGTTGCGAATGTCATCATGGCATCCAAAATATTGTAATTGTTATGTTTTAAATTTCATTAACCCTTTTTTTGCTATTTATAATTTGAATTATTGTAAATGTCATCATTCAGTCGATGATACTGTAATAGAGTTGTCTCTTCTTGTTTATTAGAATATAGAATAAAAATTTTAAGGTGTTTTAATCATGTCTCTTACCCCATATATTTTATTATATTACATTACAAGAAATACTTTATATGTGCATATTCCATATAAAGTGACACATAGTTTAGTTTGTTTCAAAAATAGATCGGATTATGAATTACCGCAATCATGTTATCATATGAGAATTGAAAAAATTAATAATAGCAGCCAAGCATTTTCCTTTAAAATGCAGCAGATGAACATTAATAGCAATTTCTTCAAAATTTTATATTATTATGTAAACAATACCATTTATGACACAAATTGGATCATCAAACGTAAAAATGATGAATGTTCCGAATTGATACATAGAGAAAACCCTATAAAATCAACAAATCTTACATATTTAAACAACACCCTTTTTAACGAGCAAGAAAATTCCAAGTGTTTTATATCTTATATTATTAATGTAGTATTAACAGTAGGTTTACTTTCTCTCATAACAGTGTTAGGACTTATGTATTATAAATTCAAAACAGAGTAATAAGAATACAATTAAAACGAACAACCTTAAAATTTCTGATAAAAGAGTGGGGATGATAACTGGTGGGGATCATATTATATCATCAAAGACTATCTCGAAACAGTTCAGTTTACCAGATCACACTTAATAATAAACATGTATACTAATTTCAGTAAAGTAAATGAGTATAGCACTAATACTAATAATGTGTTTAAGAAAGACGATTCATGTATAAAAATTAGTGAAAAACTTCTAAATTCTAAAGTGTATTATTTAAATAATTCTTCGTCGAAGTTCATAGCTGTTGGAATAAGTTTAAGTGATTTTTCACCAAGAATTCTTATTGGAAGCAGAAACGGATTTTATGTGAGTCTAAATGAAGATGAATGGAAAGCTCTGTTGAAATACCAGGGAGTGATAGCTAATTATTTTTATTCTTCTAATTCAGATACACAATCGTTGATGTGTGGTAACATTACTTTAAGCTTTCATAAATATAATGATTGCGTCATCTTAAAAATTCAAAAATTGCATGGAAATTATGTTTATCTTTCATGCAGTTCTGTTGACACCTTATGGTCGCTAATTGAGATTGTGGATTATAGAATTCAAATAATTAACAAACAAGAATTTGAGAAGTATTTCAAATTGTTTCAAACTAGCCTTTGCACACAATCAAGAAACATTCTATCCGACATATATGAAGTGCTAAATCCAAATCAGAATGTCAACAGTGAAAATGTATGTGTGATGCTGGAAATGCTTTTGTTGTATCCGGAACAATTGGAAGAAAAATTAAAAAATAATCTTTCAACGAAGAAATATTATGAAGAAATCGGTCAATATTTGTGAAGATAAAAATAAACCATATTGGATGGTGGTGTGGTCCTTTGCTTACAGGCAAGCGCGAATATCTGAATATCAGAAATTTTATGCAGACAGACTTCGATTTGATAGAAGAATTGTGCAATGTCAAAATGTTTTGGACATATTTCTGAGTAAGGAACATAGGAACAAGATTTTTAATGAAAGGTTTAATGTTTAAATTTAAATTGATTTTTAATAAAATATTTCAATACTAACATTTGTTTTATTTGATAAAAAAAATATATAAAAATTTTAATTAAAATACGTTTAAGGTACAACCATTAAATTATAATACATCTCTTTTAAGAATCCATGAATTGTGTGATTTATCCAATCCAAGCCATTTAACATATACTTTATTTCCTTTTTTTCTTAATACTTTTTCTACCAAATTGACATCTGGATGTTTAACATTCTGCAACTCTTCTCCATAAAACCCTCCTGCAATTTCTTGGTTCTTTTCATCTTGAAGCAAATATGTAGTAGGATTTGTAACTTTAACTTTTTTTATGCTAAATATTTCATTTGACCAATTCGGCGTGTAACTCTTGGAAAATGCTTCTCGCTGCTTGCTTATCCGCACATAATCACCAACCCTAAATTTTGGAAACTTTGGATCGATTGTTTTTGCACGAGTAAAAGATGATCTTAAAATGTCTTTTTCATTATTTTTGTTAACTTCAACTGGCTTTTTATTGATTGTCGAATGTTTTGTGTTATTATATTTCTGAACTATTTCATCTAAAATATCAATCCATTTGTACTTTCCACGCAAACTAAATTTTTTCCACATTAAATTTTTTATAGTTCTGTTCACTCTTTCCACCACACTGGCTTTTAAATTAGAATAAGTGTTATAATGATTTATGCTAAAATCAGTCATTAACTTTTGAAAATCTTTGTTAAAGAATTCTTTTCCCATATCAGTTTGAAGGTGTTTTGGAACATTTTCAACAGTTTCCAAAATTTTTCTCATAGCTTGAGTAACTTCTTTTCCTGATTTTGATTTAATTGGTTCTATCCAAACATATTTTGAGAATACATTAATTACTACCAACATGTAACGATATCCTCTATTCAATTTCCAATAAGGTATCATTTCGACTAAATCAGCTTGCCATAAATCATTTAAACCTTTTACTATAACCCTCCGACGTTTGTAATATTTTCTGCTTGGCTTATGAAGTTCATTAACAATTTCTTCTTTAAAGTTAACAGTCATAGTTGTAAATTAAGAATGTTTATTGTTCTATTATAATTGGACATTTTATTACAAGTTCTCCATAAAACAAAGGCAAATATGTTATCGACTTTTTAGCGTTGTGGAAACTGATTATATCACCTAATATAATTTTGGTTTTCGTTCCATATTTTACTGCTTTACCGTTTATATGAAGAGCAACATCTTCTTTTGGATATTCAACTTTCTCTATATATCCCTCTTTGAATGGGAAAACATATGTATTTCTTCCATCTTGAAGTAATTCATATTGATTATTAATGGAATCCCATTTTCCGATAAAAGGTAAAATAATGTTATAATACAATTTTACTTTATTAATATCCACAATATTTAAGATCTCAGAAGATGAAGAAGAAGAAGAAGGAGCATTTCTATATTCTAATAATTTATTTTGATCTTTGAAAAGTATGTGTGATCCGAATTTATCAATCGACATTTTACCTTCATGGACTATAACATAATAATTGTTTCTTTGCAATTAATTACCTTTTATACAACTTGCTTCTCGAAGTTCTTCCAATATTGATATAATCTCATTTTGGTGGCCCGTATGACCTGCCATTTGCGAAGAAACTAGTAATTTTAATCTTTCCACTAGTTCGTTTACATCATCATAATAAACATAATCATTTTTTTTATTTGATAAATTTAACAACGTTCCTCCTTTTGTAGATCTTGTTTTTGTTGTTCTCTGACGTGTTTGAGGTGGTCTTAATCTGCTTAGACTTGAAACGCTTGAAATGCTGGATGTAGTCGATTTGCTCGATTGTTTCAGTATTTTTTTTTTTCAATTAAATATGGTTTAATTATTGTTAGATATTTCGGATCGGTAGTTCCCTGTATCTGTTCATTAGCATCATAATTTCTTCTATAAGCGTTTGTTCCTTTTAAAATATCCATATAATTTTCAAGATCTTTTGATGTATAACCCTTTGGATCTTGGAAAAAAATGAGCTCATACAATCCGGGAGTTCCTTTGTTGGTTAAATTTTTAACTTTCATATTTTCTTTTTCAAAATCAATTAAACTATCTCCAATTTTCCATTTTTCCGCTACAGGGTCATGAGTTAGACCGTGAGTGTTATCCACATCTCGTCTACCCTTAATTGCCAAATCAACAAATGTTCTTACGAGCGGATGAAATGCCTCAAGATATTCCTCATAAGCAGGAGTTCTAGTTAATTCAAGGATGTCTTGTCTAACTTCTTCGTCAGTTGGTTCGATTATAGTGGACTCGTTTGGACTAGAAGTACGCCCTCTTGCTTGAGATGTCATTGTAGAACTCAATCTGCGACTAGGGCTGGGTAAAAAAACATCATCATTATCACTATCATCATTATTCTCATATATTTCTTCATCTTGCAAAAATGATGGTATTTCAGTGGGGAGATATTTTTTATATATGTTTGTCTGTCTTCTTGTTGGTTGTTGTTTGATAGGTGAAAATTTAGAATGTTGAAGAGTTGAAAAGAACGAAGGTGAAGATATTTCCCGTTTTATTAATGGTTCCGATTTTATAGTTTTAATTAATTCCTGCAAAAGTTGAGTAATGGGCTTTAACTATTTTTCTTGGCGAATTTTTGATTCTGCTATATCTGACTTTAGGGCTTGATATTTTCGCTTTACGGCTTTACGAGCTTTCACTAGTTCTTTTGCAATTTTCTCGTTCATGTTTATAGATATAGTTTAGATTATGAACTAATATTAACTTAATTGAAATGATGGTTATATATATTTTCTAAAATTTAATAAAGTTATCAAATCCCTTTCGATAACGACCAGATTTCATGTTGCAATCTTTATCAATAACTACAAAATCATAATCTGACCGCCAACAAATACCACATAAGTCTTTAAATTGTTGATAAGACATATCGGTATTTACATGATCATCATAAATATGTTTTAAATTTGTACCATCTTGTTTAAATATTATTAACAAATTGGTATTATCTCTAATTAATTGTTTAGGAACAGCTGAATATGTTTGGCTTAAATAAAAACAATCAGTATTTTTATGTCTACCGAAACAGAAGTAATCTCTCATAATATTCTGATCACAACAAACAATGTCATCAAATATGATTATAGAATTAGGTTTAATTTCATTCGGTGGTAATATATCTTCTTCACGAGATGATTCAAAATATCCTATTTCTTTAATTGAGTTTAATAGATTTCTTAAAAACTCGTATTTTGATTGATATAATGATTTTGAGTAAATATACACATTTCCAAATCTTAACCCATTTTCGGAAGTTAATAGGGCAATAATTACATTAGTTTTCCCACATCCAGAGGGTCCTACAACTATTGCTCTTTTACATGAACCTCCAAACAAGACACCATGCTTTCTAAAATTTATTATATCTAGATCATGATTTTTTATCGGTAAAGAAAACTGTTGCTTTTCGATCTGCATTAGATCAGTGTTGAGCAAGCTCTAACTGTTTCAATGAAGAAAGGAACTGTAAACTTCATATTATATATATAATGGGATATGTTACATCTAGCTCTATTAAAAGCTTAATGCTCGTGTTGAAAGGTGGTTCACTAAACAGTCTTATTAATAAACTACCTTTTGAATTACACATTCCATCATACAAATATTGTGGTCCAGGAACAAAACTTGTTAAACGTCTTGAGCGAGGAGATAAGAGTAAAAATCCTTTAGACGAAGCTTGCAAAGAACACGATATTGCTTATTATAAATTTCCCGACTTGAAGAATCGCAACAGGGCAGATCAGTTATTAGCGGAAAGAGCTTTTCAAAGATTTAAATCGAGTGACGCTTCTTTAGGCGAACGATTAGCCGCACTAGGAATAGCGGGTATTATGAAAACTAAGTCTAAGTTAGGTATGGGTATTCAAAAGAGAGGAAAAGGAATAAAAAAAGGCAAAGGAATAAAATTGAAAAAACGAAAAAGAACTACCAGGACTATCTCATTTCAGTCAGCGTTACGAAGGGCGAAAAGGGGGATATTGGGAAGAAAATACAAAAATTTACGAATTGCGGCTGAAGATGCTCTAGCATCTATCAGTAAAGGAAACGTAAAGGTAAAACAACCTGCTAAAAGAATTATCCCAATTCCAAAATTCGGTGGTTTGTTACCGCTAATTCCAATATTTGCAGGACTCTCTGCATTGGGAGCACTAAGTGGGGAGCTGCAGGAATTGCTTCATCAATAAATGCGGTTAAAAGTGCAAAAAATAAACTTGAAGAACAAAAAAGACATAATAAGGCTATAGAGCAAATGTCAGTTGGTAAAGGTCTCTTTTTGCGACCTTATAAGCAAGGTTGTGGATTATATTTGAAACCCTATGCAAAAAACTGTTAAATATGCTACCTCGCAAACCACTTTCAAATTTTGAGTTAAAAAAATATGTGAGGCTTTTGAAAATCCCTAATTTTCGAGGAATATTTATGCGTAATAAACTACCAAAAGTTATAAATAAAGTTGAATGTGCTATTATTAATTTGGATGATCAATATGGTCCAGGAACTCATTGGACAGCTTATGTAAAGCACGGTAAACAAATTATTTATTTTGATAGTTTTGGAGGTTTAAGACCACCTGCAGAAATAACATCATACTTCTTTAGCGATGGTAGCAAAAATGACATCTTTTATAATCATGATTCCTATCAATCATATGATTCATCAATTTGTGGGCAACTTTGTCTACAATTTCTTTATATAAACATGTAATTATGAACTATTCTTTATTTTAAAGAGGTTGTGGGAACTGACATGTCATTTACAATAGCTCTTTCTGCACAAAGTAGTGAACTTTTTGCATCATTTAATCCACCAATTTACTTAGATGAAGACTCAGATTATGTTATAGGACTAACAAATTTTGAAACTTTTAATGCCATTCCCAACATTGATGAAACTAATTACAAACTGTATTACGGGAATTCAAACGATTATTTTGAAATACCTGCTGGTAGTTATGAAATAGGCGATATAAATAAATTTCTACAAAATATTTTTGATAAAAAAGGAATATCTTTTCACTTATATGCTAATCATAACACTTTACAATCTGAAAATAAATCTACGGCTGATATTACATTTAAAGATGGAACTATTGGAAAAATTTTAGGATTTAAAAACCAAACTATTAAAGGTGATGGAAAAAGTAAATTATCAGACAATCCAGCTGAAATTATAAAAGTTAATTCCTTATGTATAGATTGCAGTATTGCTGAAGGTTCCTATCTGAACGGAAGACCTGTCCATATTATACATCAATTTTTCCCAAACGTTTCGCCAGGATTTAAAATAATTGAAAGTCCTCAAAATATTATTTATTTTCCGGTAATAGTGAAAGCAATAGACAAAATTACTGTTAAAATATTAGATCAGAATCTCGATTTTGTTCATTTTCGAAAAGAAACTGTTTCACTAAGATTACATGTAAAAAACTAAATTTATAATGGTTATATTTTATAATAGAAACGATATTCAATCAACAGCCAATATTCAACAAATTCAAAAAACATATAAAGCTAAACATAATAAAGTTAAGTTTAGTAGTCGAGTCAACGCTAATAGATTAACAAGTACAAACAAACAATTTCTTAAATCACTTGGACTTAAACTTTTGAAATGAGTATACTTAATGTTAGCGAAAAACTTTATATTGACAATTCTATTACTCACTCAGAGTTGCATTCTTATGAGCCATATTTGCCAACAAAATTAAGCAACAATGATGAAATACTAATTCCCGTTCATGAAATTGAAAAGTATACTCTTCCCTGCGAAAGTTTTCTTTACATAGAGGGAAAATTATCTAAAGCAGATGGAACAGTTTCTAAAACACTATCTCTTGTAAACAATGGGATAGCATTTCTCTTTAGAGAAATGAGATATCAGTTGAATGGGGTTACGATAGATTCTATAAGGGATGTTGGTTTAATATCCACTCTAAAAGGTTACCTCTCATATAATACAAATGAATCTGACAAATTAAAAAATGCAGGATGGTCACCAAAGATAGCAAATACATTAATTGATGAAAAAACTGGTTCATTTAATGTTTGCATTCCTCTTAAAATATTAATGGGTTTCTTTGAAGACTATAGGAAAGTTATATTAAACGCAAAACAGGAGCTAATAATTGTGCGAGATAACACTGACAATAATGCTATTATAACTACCGATCCAAGTGAAATACCAAAAATTACTCTTCACAAACTAACTTGGAATATACCACATATTTCAGTAGCAATCCCTCAAGAATTATCATTAACAAAAATTATTGATAAGGGAACAGATTTAGTTATTGCATTTAGAAGTTGGGAATTAGCTGAATATCCGGAACTGTTGAAAACATCCAGACACAATTGGCCTGTTAAGACATCTACTAGAGTTGAAACTCCTCGTCATGTTATAGTTGCGTTCCAACAGGAGAAGAGAGATTCGAAAATATCAAATATGAGTGAATTTAATGATATAAACATGAGAAATATTAAAGTTTTTTTGAATTCTGAAAGATACCCCTATAATGATCTTCTCCTCGACATAAGTAATAATAAATATGCTATATTATATGAAATGTATTCCCAATTTCGATCTTCTTACTATGCAAAAACCGAAGAACCTTTATTTGACCCAAGCGATTTTAAATCAAAAGCTCCTATTGCTTATATAAATTGCTCACATCAAAAGGAATCTTTACAAGCTGGACCTGTAGTAATGAGAGTAGAATTTGAACTAAACAAAGATTTAGAAAAAGATACTTCAGCGTATTGTTTAATATTACATAATAAAGTTTTCACTTACAATCCACTCACTAAACTTGTTAAACAACTTTAATTTTCAAGTTGCTTTTAATATTACATTTCACCCCCACCCTCTTGAAGCACTACATTTATTTAACATTTGAACAAATATTTCTTAGTTGTATAAGATCATTTAAAGATAGAGCAACTCCAAGCAGGTTCTTAATATAGTTCATGAAGTAATGATCTTACAATATGTTCAAGAAATTAGACATTTTCATTAAAAATTTAGAAGAACTGAAAAAACGTATTGAATCATATTCCAATAAAAACTTTGTGTTTAAAAAATTTGCAACTTTAAAAATATGAGATTAGTTTTGGATATTCAAGCGTTCAAAGATGAAAAGAATAAATTTCTACTTAAAGAATTAGCTGCCTATGATGGAGAAAAAATTAGTCATTATGTTTTCAAGCAACCATTTTCTTTGAATTCTCTTTCTCCTGAAGCGCACAAGCAAGCTGTATGGTTAATGAAAAATCACCACTGCATTAATTTGTAACAGTTCGATTTCGCCAATATTAAAATTTCATTTATATGCCGCATTTAGGCAAAAATTAT
>MU182041.1:408838-433345 GCA_016904865.1 Pissodes strobi
TCATTCTTTTCATTAATTTTTCATTTCATTAATTAGTCGGCAGATATAACTGCTCTGAATTTTATCTTTTTATCATATGAATCATGCTAACCATATTTTTAATCCGATCTAGTGCTTTTATTAACTTCTCAAGTTTTTTTGATCTAATCATTGTGTCCGCTCATTGCGGCATATTATCACCATCAGTGCAGCTATTAGCGCACGCATACCTAGTTGTAAGAAGCTTAGTCTGCGCCAAGTGATCACTTTGATAAGTAGTTTAGTGCATTTAGTGATAAGGCATATAGAACTGAGGTTTTCCAACTGAATTGGTCTCTGTACGTACAATCTTCATATTGTACTCAGTTTATTTTATTAATTACTCTAAGTCATTTAACATTCTTTTGTCTACTCAACCACCTTTTTTTAATATAACCATATTCTCCAGATAGATTGTTGCTGTGTTTGCAAAAAAAAGGATTTAGTAGCAAATATAGTGTCCATTAAATTTTTAGATTGTGTTTTTTTGATAGGTTAAGTTAGTTGATTATAGTGCCATAATTATTCTCTTTTATTTTTTTTGATAGTTTGAAATTAAGAACCGGTTAATTTTATGAGCAAATCTAGCCACTCGGTACAACACCTGCCGAGCTTTTTCCGTTTAGCTGGCTAGAACGGGTGGCGCTCAAACGACCCCACGACAGGGGCCGGGCTTTGCAATACGTCTCTCCGGGGCTAGGTTCAATTTTTTTAATTAATTGGGAAAAAAAAAATCTGGGTTCAATCATTAAAAAAAACGTGTTGCAAATTTGGCGCCCAACGTGGGGCCATTTTTTTTTTGAGGAGACCTATTCTTTACAAAATTGCAAATTTGGCAATCTTTTTTTGAGAGACCTTTTCTTGATAAATTGTAAATTTGTTCTAATTTATGTCCTGTATGCCTTATTAGATTTATTTTCCAGGTGATTTTCATTGATTGGTAGCATTGTGTATTATTGTTGTATATTATTTTGATAACTAGTGATTTAATATTTATCCAGCATTGTTATTTCATTGTTATTATTTGATTGCTTACTAGGTGATTTATTTTTTTTGTTGATATTTCTATATTGCGCATTGATTTACATATTGAGCTCTCCGAAGAGGACAGCTACCTTTATTTTTTTTTATGCTGATTTATATTTACCTGCTAATTTTCTTTATTCGTTTATAATTTTGTTATCTTTTGTTATCTTATTGAGTCAGTAACGATGGATTACAATATGATAGTTAATTATCTTAGGAAAGAGATGCTTGTCTATGAACTTAGTATTCGTGGTTTACCAGCTGATGATTCAAAAACTGTTGAACAATTAAGAGCAGCTTTACGTCCAGTTTTACAATTAGAAAAGAAAGGCAAACCTCTAAATTATCCACCATATAAGCTTAAATTTGACAGTGAAATCGAATATATTTTAACAACATTAAAAGATCTCCAAACTTCAGTAGAAAGTTTAGCAGGAGACATTAAGTCTAAATCTAATTTTGAACGTATTCAATCACGTTTCGTTCACTTGTTGAATCGAATTAATCGAATACCTACCGCTAATCTTAAAGAAGAACAGTTAAAAATTAGATCTGATTCTTTGCTAGAAATATTATCTGCTTTAGATAATTTAGATTCACTGTTGAAATCGGATAAAGATTTGAGTGCTTTGTTAAGTAAAACGCAGTTAGACGAATCAGATTCTGACTCTTCTGTTTCTAGTTTAAATTCTAATAAACCACCAACTAATTCCACGCCAACTAAAATTCGTTCATGTCACTCTAGTAATTTTAAAACTCGTGTTGAAAAATGGAATCTTAAATTCTCAGGTGACTGCAAACAACTTTCAATTCACAACTTTTTAGAAAGAGTTTCTGAGTTACGTATTGCTAGGGGTATATCTGAACAGGAATTATTCGAGTCAGCAATAGATTTGTTTTCTGGCAGAGCCTTGAATTGGTTCCGTGCTAATCGAGCTAGGTTTGTTAACTGGAAAAGTTTATCTGATCTCCTGTGTAAACATTTTGAACCACCTGATTATAAAGCTAGGTTATTTAAAGAAATTCTGGAAAGAACTCAAGACCAGTCTGAGAGTATCGTTGATTATTTGTCTAGTATGAGTGCTTTGTTTAGGCGTTATGGAGGTATGTCTGACGATGTTCAGCTGGATATCATTTCTAGGAATTTGTCTCCATTTTACACAACTCAGCTTCCTGTTGTTAATTCATTGGAGGAGTTAGAGACTGAGTGCCTTAAGCTTGAAGCTAAAAAGTACCGAGCTGATCATTATTTTCCACCATCTAGGAGGCGACAAAATTTTGTTGAACCTGATTTTGCTTTCTTGGCTTCTGATGCATCTACTTCTAGCTTATATAGTGATCATCCACCGCCCATTGATGTAGTTGCATTACCAGCAGCACAAGCACCAGCTGAGAGACCATCTTTTCCTAGACGTCCAGTTACTTGTTGGAACTGCAACCAGACAGGCCATTTAAATCGGCAATGCCCTAGCAGCAAGAAGATCCATTGTTATCGTTGTGGTACTCCAGATGTGACTACTAGAAATTGTCCAAAGTGTTCCGGTTCGGGAAACGGTATTCGGGAGAGTCGTTAGGTCGGCAGACCTCTCCTGTTATTTCCACTCCACCGACCAATGACATTAGTTTTCCTAATAAGAATTTTTTGGACTTTATTATTGCACATGCGCACGGCGATGAGCGCCCATATTTGGAGATATCTGTTTTGGGTCACCCTATTTTAGGCTTACTAGATTCCGGAGCTACTCGGACTATTGTTGGTCAACCTGGTTTAGAAATTTTGCAGGGATTAGGTTTAAAACTTATTAAAAATCAGACCACATGTACTGTTGCTAATGGCCAGACCTGTTCAAGTATAGGTTATTTTCAGACACCTGTAACCTTGTTAGATAGGACACGTATAATAGACATTTTAGTAATTCCAGAGTTAGCTCATAGATTTATTTTAGGTATCGATTTTTGGAAAGCCATGGACATTGTACCTGATCTGAGACAGAATGTTTGGCATTTTTCAGATAAATTTCCTGAAATCTGTAGTATTGTGGATGGTAATTCTTTGTCTGTTTCTGAAAGATCCGCTCTTGATTCGCTGGTAAAGGAGAAATTTTCTTTAATGGGTACTGGTCTTGGTTACTGTAAAGTAGCTGAGCATGTAATCGAATTAGAACCTGGCTCAAGACCTATTAAACAGCGTTATTACCCTGTCTCTCCGTTCAAGCAGGCGATTATAGATAAGGAAATAGATGAAATGTTAAGGCTGGGTGTAATAGAACCATCGAAAAGTCCTTGGTCTAGTCCTGTATGTTTAGTACGCAAGAAAGACAATGATTATCGCTTTTGCATCGATTTTAGAAAGGTCAATTCTATTACTAAAAAGGACAGCTTTCCCATTCCCTATATTTCAGCCATTTTAGACCGTCTCCGCGACGCACGTTATATCAGCTCCATTGATATAAAATCAGCATTCTGGCAGGTACCTCTTGATGAGTCTTCCCGTGAGATTACAGCATTCACTGTTCCAGGTCGAAACCTCTTCCATTTTCTGCGCATGCCTTTCGGTTTAACCAACGCGCCTGCTACCTGGCAACGTATCATCGATCGTGTCTTAGGTGTTGACTTAGAAAACAACGTCATGGTCTATTTAGACGACATCATTATTATTTCCAAGACTTTTTCAGACCATTTGAGGATATTAGGTCTTGTGTTTGATAGTTTAGAAGAAGCCGGACTAAAGGTTTCTCAAGAGAAATGTCACTTTTGCAAACCCCAACTAAAATATCTTGGTTATGTTGTGGATTCTAAAGGATTGAGGCCCGATCCAAAAAAAGTGCAGGCTATTATTAATATATCACCACCAAAGAATGTGACTGAGATCCGACGTTTTATTGGAACCGCTTCCTGGTACCGACGATTTGTTCCTAACTTTTCTTCCGTTATTGCCCCTATTACTCGGCTTACTAAAAAGAACATAAAATGGGAATGGACTCCAGATTGTCAGGAATCCTTTAGGTCAATTAAAGAAGCTCTTGTTACCGCTCCAGTCTTATCCTGTCCTGATTTTAATCGCATGTTTACCCTTCAAACTGACGCTTCTTCTTATGGCTTAGGCGCTGTTCTAACCCAGCAATTCGATGATGGGGAAAAGGTAATTGCCTATCTTTCACGTTCCCTTACTAGGCAGGAAATGAAGTTGACAGTAACGGAAAAGGAGTGTCTTGCCGTGATTTGGAGTGTGGAAAAACTTAGGCATTATTTAGAGGGAGTTCATTTCAAGGTAATCACAGACCATCATTCACTATTGTGGTTACATAATTTAAAGGATCCGCAGGGTCGACTTGGTCGTTGGGCACTTCGTTTACAACCTTACGATTTTCAACTAATTCATCGAAAAGGCAAAGAGCATATAGTGCCAGATTTTCTATCTAGGTCCGTACCAGTTTTGACAGAAGATATCGCAGCCGTGGAGGATTCGTTACCTTCTTACTCCCACACTTCTGATAAGTGGTATGTCGATATGTTGAAAAAGCTGGAAGAACAACCAGATAAATTTCCTTGTTGGAGAGTTGAAGGTGGTAATCTTTTTAAATTTGTTAAGACCACAAGTCCCAACTTCCCTGATCAGTCCAGTTCTTGGAAAATAGTTTTGCCAAAAGATCATCGAAAAGAAGTCCTGGTTCGCTGTCATGATCTTCCAACTTCAGGTCATGTTGGAATTTTTAAAACATTTTGGAAAATAGCTGAACGTTACTATTGGCCTAAGATGAGAGCAGATGTTGCTAAGTATTTCCGATCCTGTCATATTTGTGCTCAAAATAAGGTGGAGCAAAAAGCACCAGCAGGTTTAATGGGCAATCGACCCGATATTCGGGAACCTTGGCAGTCCATCAGTCTAGATTTTGTAGGACCATTACCTCGTTCAAAACAGGGCAATACTCACATCTTGGTAGTTACCGACTACTTCAGTAAATATGTCGTTCTCTTTCCTTGCCGTTCCGCTACAGCGAAAACGTTAGTCAAGCATATAGAACAGGGCATTTTCTTGGTTTATGGGGCTCCACAGTATCTAACTTGTGATAATGGTACTCAGATGAAATCCAAAGAATTCCAATCTTTTTGTGACAAGTATAAGGTCAAAATTTTCTATACTGCATCTTATTATCCTCGTGCTAATCATACTGAACGTGTCAATAGAGTCGTCAAAAGCATGTTGCGATCTTATGTCAACCAAAACGATCATCGAACTTGGGAAGATAATCTTCCATCTATTGGTTGTGCTATTCGAACATCACGTCACGAAACTACTGGTTATACTCCCTATCTAGTGAACTTTGGGTGGGAACATAAACTTTTTGGGCAAGATTATACCGAAGGCATTCCATCGGCCGAGACGGACAGTCAAAATTACATTCGAAAACGAATCGAAACTTTTAAACAGCTCTTTGAGAAAATCGATAAGAAAATTGGGTCGGCACAGTCAAGAAATCGACACCAATACAATCTTCGAAGACGTCCGGTCAATTTTGTTTCTGGTCAAGAGGTATGGCGGAAAAATAAAGTGCTCTCTAACGCCGCCAATTATTTTAGCTCAAAATTGGCTCCTGAGTTCCTAGGTCCATTTAAGATCAAAAAGAAAACCGGTACGTGTACGTACGAACTCCAGGATGAACACGGTAATAGCAAGGGTATTTGGCATGTTCAAGACTTGAAACCGGTGTACATCGACTCCGGTTCTGATGGTCCATCTAACTGATTCAAACAAGATTATTGAGCAATTTGTATTTCTATTCCTTGAATTTAAATTTTCTTAAATAATGGTTATTTTTAATATTCTGTCTTTACTTTGATTTATTTGTGATATTAATTTTTTTCCTATCTGTCAATTTCTTATATCCACATTGTTCTGTTGAATTTTTACTATGAGTTTATAAGCTATCTTAAGAATTAATTCTTATCTCTAGGCATTTTACTTGGAAATTACCCTGAATTGTGACCTTACTCGATTGTGACAAATTTCTCGAAATTGACTGTTTTCCTAATTGTGACCATTTTCCCGGATTTGACGAATATCTCGGATTTGACACACCTGGCTATGACTTTCCCGAATTTGACTATTCTCCTGATTATGACAACCCCCCGAATTTGACACCGAATTGTGACTATTGTATCTGATATTGTTTTTTTTATGGGTAGCTGAAAACTGTTATACTGTGGGTATGAGCGTTGATTAGCTATTTTTCTTGAATTTATTTCGTTACCTTTATTTTGATTCTATTGTTTGATTTTAGTGTTTACTTTTATTAGTTGATTTACTTACCTTGTTACCTATTTGATTTGATTGATTATCTATCTTTGAATTTAATTCGTTACCTTAACTTTGTTGTCTGATTTGATGATTGCCTTTATTAGTTGATTTACTTACCTTGATAGTTACTTGCTTTGTATTTTGGTTATCTATTTTTGAATTTATTTCGTTATCTTTATCTTATTATCTGATTTTTATGATTGCTTTTTCGTTGATTTGCTTATCTTTCTTTTGACTATGATTTTTTTTTTGGGCCTAAGTAGACTAACCTTCGGGTTTTTTTCAGTTATGCTGGCTTTTCCTGCTTAGACCATTACCTTTGAGTTTTTTTATACTTGAGCAATGTAACTTGTGTTACTACAGATGTATCTGGATTTACTGCTCAGCGTATTAATCACTTTTCGGTCTAGAACTTTGTGACTTAACGGTTACATTACCATTTATTTGGGATATTACCTGGACTTGTCTTGTTTTTCTCTTTGCTCTGCAGTTGGGGCGATCGGTTTGTTGTAGGTAACTAGCTTGGCTTGCAATTTGACTCGATGGTTGCTGACATCAAATTGGTAAAGAATTTCTTCTGCACAGAGATACTGGTTGTGGTAAAAGCCCACAGAGTGCTGTAGTAACGCTGACCTTCCGTCGCTTACTACTGTTGTTCCCTAGAGCAGCCTTGAGAAAGCTGTTCTGCATTCACCGTTATCCTTCTTAGTTACTTGTAATTGTAAGTAACTTACCTTGTCTTTCATTTTCTCTACTTACTTTATTACTTAGCTTTGTCGATTTTCCGACCTTTCTTGATTCTCTTTGCTCTGCATTATCTTATTATGTACCTTTTGTCTTTAATTTTCTCGTTACTTAACTTTATCTATTTTGCTATTTTTCTGATTGTTTGTCCATCTATTTTTACTTATTTAATTTAATTTTTATTGATTTTTATTATTTAAAATTTAATGGTTCAATCTATCCGGTGGTTATTTTAATGAATTAGCTTCTGTCATTGCCCTGAGTATCCCATCGCTGACCGTGGCATAGTGTTTGGGGTGACGTATGCCTGTTATGTTGAATATAGGTTTATATTCTGAATTTAGGTTTATATTCTATTACTTAGTTCTGGTTGGTTCAATTTATTTTTGGCTTCTGGAAATTGTTCCAGTTATGTTATTATATCTATTAATTACACTTAATTTTCTTATTAGATTTTTCTTCAAAAAAAAAAAGCTTAATGTACTAATTTAATTTGGAAATTGGTGACATTTAAATTAGCTGGTGGTCAGTAATGTTTTGGCTTATCAATTTTTTTTATGCGATACCTTTGAAGTTACTTTAATTTGCTATAGGTTAGCTGTAGGGTACACCCGTACGTCACATAAGTGCTTTGGATTACCTACCTCAATTAATTTATTATCGTCGGTTAACTTCCTCTAAGTTTCCCTCCTTTTGAAGGAGAGGGGGAGTTGTAACAGTTCGATTTTGCCAATATTAAAATTTCATTTATATGCCGCATTTAGGCAAAAATTATGCTGTATTTTGCACTCGTCGGTTTATTAATTCTGAATTTAATAATTCGCTTGAAATTGCCTCTTTTCTCAATGTAAAATTACCTATATTTTAAGCATAGATTAGCTATATATTCGTATTAGCTTTTAGAATCCATTGTGATTATCTATTTTAGTTGATAAGCGATGTATGTACCTTATTATTAAGTTAACTTGGCTTGATTTGCATTATATTATGCCAGCGAATCGATTTATATTTTTAAAGAATTCAGTTAGCCTGCAAATACGTTGCATTTGACTTATTGAACCATAATCTAATATCAGTTTGAATATTCTATTACCTTTTGAGAACCCTAGGTTGATGTTCCGGAGATCGTTTTTGGACCTCTGCTTTAAATATATTTCTCGTTCGGTACAGCGGACCAGTTTTTTGTAAGGTTTTTGCGAAATAATAGGAATGGGCTAGGTATCGCGCGTTTTTCATTCTCGGTTTAGATTTTTGAAGGTTTATTATTTCTGTCAGAGCATTTCCTAGCCTTTCTGGAAGAATGTAATTTTAGCTCACTACTCGTGGCTTTCGCCGTCATTTATCACCATAATAAGCGAGAATTAAGGCGTTTATTTTCTTACAATTATTCCTTTTATCGAATCACTCGTGAAGTTTTCAGCCCATTACTACTTGTTTCGCAGTATTTAATTTAAGGCAAATTGACGGACGACGGAACGAGGTCTTTTCTAGTTTTGTTCGCCTGGGGAACGTTTGCCAGTATAGCGAGAAACTGCACGTTTTAAGTATTGTGGTATAATACAACCCTTTGATAGGGGATTTGCTGTGCGTTTCTGTTTGTGTTTTGACACGACAGATTATTCGGGCTCTACAAGCTGTACTAGGTAAGCATTTTCTCTGGATTCCTTTTTCTGTGGCCTATGAAGCACTTGACCGCCATTTTGCTAATTTTTTTTTATTTCCATTATTTATAGCGGCTTCCACGTTCGTCCCATAAGACCGAGACCGTCGAATCTCCTCTATACACCCTCAAGTCCGAATCTGAGGTAAATATCGCTCCCATTTTTGCCTAAATTAATGAAATTGACTGCTTATCTACCTTTTATTTTTTTGTGCACATAACGCCATTTGCTTTTCCCATGTGTTATCTTATCTACTCCATTTTATCTGATCCGAATTTTTATTTTAATGCAACTTTAATTTTGATAGTTTATATATTCTTTTAGGGGTGATTCATATCTATCTTTTTATATTCAAGTTACCTGAATCTTAATATCTCTTTTATTTGCTTTATTGCACTGCAAGTCCATGGTTTTTTTTGTCTGGGAAAATTTGTTTTATAAAGAAGATGTATTTATGCAAAGAGGGAGGGGGTCTATGATTTGTTTATTAAAGTAAGGGGGTCTATGATTTTTTATTAAAGTAAGGGGGTCTATGATTTTTATTAAAGTAAGGGGGGCTTCATTTAATGCGTACTGGATTATTTCAGGGTCCTTCTGCTGGGCCAGAGTTTATTTGGAGGACTGCAATTTCTTCTGCTGGGCAGAAGTTTACTTGACGATCCAATTCCTTCTGCTGGGCCAGAGTTTATTTGGAGGACTGCAATTCCTTCTGCTGGGCCTGAACCAATTTCTTCTGCGGGGCTAGAACTTCTTTTGCTAGGCCAGAACTTCTTCTGCGGGGTCAGAACTTCTTCTGCTGGGTCAGAACTTCTTCTGCTAGGCCAGAACTTCTGTTAAAGAACTGCTGTGGTTCCCGCACTAGAGGATATCGACAGAGTTCGACGACGGGATTTGCGTATATGTTTTATGTTTCATTGTGTCTTATGTTTAATCTTCGCTTACTTTTATTGATATAAATCACACATTGAATTGAGGTAGCTCATTAATTTTAATTAATTTAATTTACATTTATTCACTGGTTTATCGGACCAGTTAATCAAACTGCTTTGATTTGTTTTCTCATTTTAAAAGATAAGTGCGGGCTGGATAACTTCATTCTTTTCATTAATTTTTCATTTCATTAATTAGTCGGCAGATATAACTGCTCTGAATTTTATCTTTTTATCATATGAATCAAGCTAACCATATTTTTAATCTGATCTAGTGCTTTTATTAACTTCTCAAGTTTTTTTGATCTAATCATTGTGTCCGCTCATTGCGGCATATTATCACCATCAGTGCAGCTATTAGCGCACGCATACCTAGTTGTAAGAAGCTTAGTCTGCGCCAAGTGATCACTTTGATAAGTAGTTTAGTGCATTTAGTGATAAGGCATATAGAACTGAGGTTTTCCAACTGAATTGGTCTCTGTACGTACAATCTTCATATTGTACTCAGTTTATTTTATTAATTACTCTAAGTCATTTAACATTCTTTTGTCTACTCAACCACCTTTTTTTAATATAACCATTTTCTCCAGATAGATTGTTGCTGTGTTTGCAAAAAAAAAAGAATTTAGTAGCAAATATAGTGTCCATTAAATTTTTGGATTGTGTTTTTTTGATAGGTTAAGTTAGTTGATTATAGTGCCATAATTATTCTCTTTTATTTTTTTTTGATAGTTTGAAATTAAGAACCGGTTAATTTTATGAGCGAATCTAGCCACTCGGTACAACACCTGCCGAGCTTTTTCCGTTTAGCTGGCTAGAACGGGTGGCGCTCAAACGACCCCACGACAGGGGCCGGGCTTTGCAATACGTCTCTCCGGGGCTAGGTTCAATTTTTTTAATTAATTGGGAAAAAAAATCTGGGTTCAATCATTAAAAAAAACGTGTTGCAAATTGGAATATCGGTTATACTCCACTACACCACTTTTCAACAATTGTAAAAAAATTGACTGAACAAGCGCAATTTGTTTACGTTAAAGGAAACGAAAAAGCAGATTACCTAAGAAAATATTCCAGCAAACCAATAATTGAATTAGATGAACAACCAATTTTAATTGCTTCAACACCTAAATGTTTTTATCATTCAAAGTCACCATCTATGTGTGCGCTTTCAAATGTGTTTTATATTTATAATAATTTTTTTATGAATGAATAAAAAAAAATAATTTTATTTAACTTTGTTTTATTAAATACATTTCATTTCTCACATTTAAATTTCCTAATACACACATATATTCTTATAATATAATTTTAACATATTAAGTTCCAATACAAACTTTACTCTGTCTTTGTTCTTTAAGAACTCGCTACACACTTGTACACCTTTTTTACAAAACTCAGCATGTTGCATATAGTTCTCATACCACAGTATATCTTGAGCTTCAGCATCATTTCCCGCAAGCGCATAAAACCGCGAACAGGCTTCCGACATCAAAAAGTTTTCATAAAGTTCTAACACAAAGTTCTCCATATATTACACAAATACTTCAAATTGAAGTTCTCCCAATTCTTCTTCTGCCAATTTTATCACATCTAATATAGTTGGATCTCCTATATATTTCTTCAAACTAACCACTTCAACAAAAAATCCCAATTGTTTCAGTTCAACTACAAACTGCAATACATTGAAATTTTCGAAGTATTGAGCACAAGCGGACGCACCTTTCGAATAATGTTCCGCAAACTCACAATAAAAGTCAACATATTCTGGTCTGCTATGCATAACATTATAATAATTATCAGAAGTTAATTGGTTAAATTCTTCATGTAACTTTTTCACAGCCTCATCCATAACTGTTAATGTATATAACTAACAGCGACTAAATGATCGTAAGTATCAATGTTTCTTATAAACAAAAAATTCCTTCTTTTTATCACATTGATGTTCTGGGAATGATATAAACTAGTTCATTATCTTCTTCATTATTATCACCATCTAGAATAGTTTCAAAAATATCTACAATTGATTTAGTTTCTTTCACAATAGCTCTTTTTTGATTAGTATATTTTATATTAATGTAATCACAATGACACAATGGACAAACATCCTTCGTTTTAACCATTCTGTCAAGCAATCTAAACAAAATTTGTGTTCACACCAATTTGGTGTGCAAATGTTTTCTTTTTCCAAAGAACTAAAACAAATAGGGCATTCCTCTTTCAAATGCACTTCACTTTTTTTCTTTTTTGAACTAACTGTTTCCGAACTAACTATTTCTGAATTGACCCTCTTGAGTACTCGATTTCTTAATTTGAGTTCTTCCATTGAAAACTAAACTGTGAAGTGAAGAAACATACAGAACTGCTGGTTTTATTATGTTTATTTAAGAGGGGAGGGGAAAAGTCAGGGTCAGGGGCAAGGTCAACATATATGTAGATAAGGATGGGAAATGTATTAATTACATGATGAGAAAGACTCCTCAGTAAGCAAAAAAGAGGGAGCCCTCACGGACGATAAGGTAATTACCTCCTCCGTGAGGACTCACTCTCGTTAACACACTACTCTTACTTGTCACAAATACATCAAAGCTAGCTTTCTTTTCAATTACAATAAAGCATACAAACACACAAGGCTTGATAAATATTAAAAACCTGTGTGTTGCTTGTCTGGCAAGTTTGATGTTTTCTTACATTTTAATTCAAAACGCATTATGACATGATTTTGGATACCTACATAAAATTATAATAATTTTATGTTTTTATTTCAGAGAGGTATTATGAAAAATATCGTTCATTACACATCCAGAAACAGTTTTTCCCGTGCTTGTACAACTTCCGCTATTCGGCCACGCCTCACACTAAAAAGTGTCGTGCGCGCACCTCAAAAGCCTAGTTTCCGGACCCGAAATGAAATATACTATTCCGCCGCAGAGGGTGGATTCGGCAACACAAGATAACAGATACATTTTTACATGGTAAGAAACTTCAGCAGATTACAATTTGCACCGAAAATATTTGTCTTGAATTTCAAAATTTCACAATATAAATTTTTATTGATGTTGACCCGCCTTTAATCTTGTTCTGAATATTTTCGCCGCACAGCAGAAATTGTAAAAACATCATTTTGCCGTACCTGCGTCAACTATTGAAGAATCGTTAAATTAAGTTGCGTGTGGCTATAGTACTTTTATTTGTGAATTATTTCGAACAAATATAATTTTTTTTAGGTGTTGTTGCTTTCACACTGTTCACACCAATAATTGTGAAATCACAGGCACTCACGGAAATGTAGATTTTCCATTTTTCTTGTATTGAGAAACGCATAAGTGAGTCGTTCTGAAAACGTATAATTTGCATTCCAGAGTAAATAATTCTTAAACGGTGTTTATATCAATTATTATTTTGATGCAGAAGGAGCAAAATATAAAACCACATTCCGAACCAATTTTATCTTTATCTTTCGAAATAATTCTTTTTAAAGGTAATCCTTTTAAATAAAATATTGTGATTTGAATAGGCTGCTTAGTTTTTCACAAGACTAACGGCCCTAAATTATTACGGTATGCGATGGCCTCAGAAAAGTTCAAGTCATCCACCTGATATGCAGGTCGGCTATTAGAATAGTTCTTGCAATTAAAATAAAAATAATCAAAGAGACAATTCTTACCAGTATCTCTTAGATTTTGATTAATCAAGCATTTTTCAATTTGGGATTCAACGATTGAAATTGTTTTACATATTATAATCTCTTAGCTTTCAAAGCATTACAAGAAGCATGCCCGCAAATCAAGTGCATATTCGCAAACGCTTTAAATATGTATTCTGTTTTAAAATGATTGCTCAGATTGTAAACTTTCGTATTTCAAATTCGTAGTAAAAGAAATAAAGTTCATAATACATCATAACATGACAGGTTTGCTTGTACTACGTTTTAAAATGGGTACAGCAATTTTAACGTTTAAATTGATTTATCTCGAAAACGGTTCATTTTAGCGGCATCGAATAAGAGCATCTTTCTTGCAATATAAGGTTTAACCAGTGTAAGGATATTATTGATGTGCCTTTATCATACAAAAATGGACATTACTGTGTTATATCTAGTCTGCCTCTGGCAAATTAAACAACCCCAGTGTGTTTAAAAGGTATCGTATTAAGCAGACCTAACTAATATCAATCATATTAAAAAAATAGTAATAAATGCGCCATGCAATTTATAATTAATTCAAGAAAAACCGATCCAGCGGCATTATTTAGGGACCGGTATGGGGGGGCCTCTAGAAAACAAAATGTATTTACTTATGATGTGATTTGCACTTTATCTATATGAACCTGAGGGATTGTCCATGAACTCTAAGATACACTTTATATTTTAAAACTAAAGTGTAGTAATATATCCAAGTCATCGCTATCAGAACAACGTTCTGGTGGCTACTAGGTCAGGGAACATTATCAAATATAATAATATTCCATAGTCGAAAATGTGGCCCAGGATAGCGGCAACGCCGAAAACAATTTGCCGCCTGGCGTTGACGTTGTTGACGTTAACGTAAATGTCACAAACAAGGAAAATAACGATGGCAAAAATCAGAATGTAAACAAAATAAATACCATAATAAAATCCGATAAGCAGATAAATAATGATGATTGTGAACACTAGAAAATAACGCTACCGCAAGTATTTGCAGCTGTTTCGAAGGCTCAAAACTTACCAGTCACCGAATCCAAAGACGAAACCGGATGGATAACGGCAAAAAGCAAAAGTTCCAGAAGAACCCCCAAAAAGCCACATGAAGTCACTTCAACAAAGGCTGAGAAAAGGCCCCCACCCAGCAGAGGCACTGCTGAGCAAAACTTTGGACTGAAATTAGCGAAAAGTTAGGCAAAACTGGCATTGTTCTTTGTTTCAGGCCTGGATCAATCCACTGAAGCAAAGGACCTAAAGGATATTGGCTGTGATGAATTTAGTTTTTGTGATAACATGCATACCAGGAAGAGTCAAGAAAGAAGTGCTTTTAAAATGGTAGTCGCAGAAAATAAGGCTGACTACATTGACAATGGTGCTTTGTGGCCCGTTGGCTCAGTTGTCAACCATTTTATGAATATGCAGAGCCGCCGCAGAATGCAGCAGCAACCATCTAGCTTCTCCACAAAGATAGATAAGTCGACAAGGTATGAAGGACGTGTGGATAATTGTCTAAGAATTTCCCACATTCAATATACAATCTTTGAGGACAAAAACAGATACATTAGAAGCCTTTTTACTCGACAAAAACATCAATATTGTCTTCTTGACTGAACTACGGACCAAAGAAGCCAAACTTAAAGAGTTGGTAATTCAAAATGATACTTTGGGTACACATTTCTGCAGGGACTCTCATAGGGGAGGGGGCTGCGCAATATTCTTAGACCCAAACATTAACTTTAGAGAATTAAATAACATAAAATGTCTGTCTGTTGAAAAAGTTGTCGAATGTCTAGTGTTTCTCTTACTATTTTGAATATTTATTTTATATATACCTACACGCCTCCAAGCTCTGACTTTGCTTGTGTTTTAAATAAAATTGAGCAATGCATACAAGCTATAGGTATACACAAGAAACATTCTAGTACTAGGAGATTTTAACGTTCATTTTGGAACCAAAGAATGGGATGAGGTATCTTTATGTGACCTCTTGACTCCTTTTGAGTTTAGACAAATGGTTTTCTCATATACTAGAAATAATAACTGATTAGATAATATCCTTATAAACTTTCAGGTTCATAACTGTAAAGTAATCGTGAGCGATCCTAACCTATCAGATCATTTAGCTCAACAAATAGACATACCATCTGTTCAGCGGACCAAACCTGAAAAAAGAACATTCAGACCCATAACCCAGGCTGGAAAAAACACCTTTTTTGACTCACAAAAATGTAGCTTGGGAAAAATTATAATTTCAATATAAATGATGCTGCAAATGCTTTTAAGAATATAATAAAGGATGCATACGAATATTCATTTCCTGAAATAACAGTGATGTCTAGTCATACAAATGTAAAACAATCCTGGTTTAATATTGATTTATCAAACATGCGTGATCAATTAAGTCTTATTTCTGACACTGCTGAAATGTATCCTACAATCAATTTAAACAAACAATATAGAAAAAAATATGGGAGTGCAGTTGGTCTTGCTAAGCGCAACTATAATGACAACTTAATTCACAGAGCACAGAATAAGTCCAAGTGTACATGGGATATAATAAATAGACACAGGTAACACTCGAAAAAACTCAACCTATTCACTCTTATTACTCCTGATGAATTTAACGAATATTTTGTTGATGTCGTTCCAAGCCTATTGTCAAACAGTAAAATTAACATCACTTTTACACCCATTAACTTGGTCAACCCTCCAGATATATAAATAAATAATAAAAACAGCAAAGATTGCTTCAGCTATCTGCCAAAGTTATAAAATTGGTAGTTAATTAATAGGTGTTTTCGGGCATGCACTTTTCCAGACATCTGGAAGAAGGCCCTAATCATTGCTATATTTAAAAAGGGAGATCAGAATGACATGTCTAATTCTCGCCCAATATAACTACTGCCGGTCTTCTCTAAGATCATGAAAAAGTGGATTGCTGAAAGAATCTCATAATATTTAGAAAAAAAAACAAGCTAATAACTAATCAGCAGTTTGGGTTCAGAGCAGGACTAAGTACTGCTAATGGCATAATCAATAATAGTCTCTTATATTTCTGAGGCATTTGACAGTAGGAAATATGTGAATACCACCTTCTGTGTGTGTCGCATGACCTGCTGATTCAAAAACTCAAATACTATAAATTTAGGGACCACTCAATTAAAATTATTCAGTCATACTTGAGTTGGCGCTCACAGACAGTGTCTATGGACAATGTATTATCATTTCCAAAACCTATGACACATGGGTCTATAATGGGGCCATTGTTGTTTTTAATCTATGCCAATGACCTTCCACTTGTCAATCAAATTGGTAATTATATCTTATTTGCTGATGACACTTCTGTGTCTGTGAGCGGTAATGATTTTGAGGAGACTGTGGGCAGGGCCTGCCATGCACAATTTGAAACTGAGCAGTAGTTTTGCCATAATGGTCTTATTCTCAACCAAGACAAGACAAAAAACATATTTTTTTCACTTCAAAAGACAGGTGAGGCATCTTTCTCAGTAGTAAATAAGACAAAAATTCTTGGAGTCTATTTGGAATGTGAATTCAGTTGAGGTGCGCACACGGAATCGGTGGCTGAGAGGGTATGCAGTGGTATATATGCATTGCGAAATCTGGCCACAAAAATTTCAGCAAAAATTCTAAAGACTGTCTATTTTGCATTGTGCCACTCCATCCTTTCATATGCTGCTATTGTCTGGACACACTTCGCGGGGTGGCGGCGAGTTTTTGCTCTGCAGCGCAGAGCTGTCCGCATCCTGGCTGGTATTGGATACAGAGATAACTGTAAAACTAGCTTTCTCAGCTTACAAATACTCACATTTCCATCTTTACACATCTTTCAAAATTTATTATATATGTATCAAAACAAAAATAACTACCTCACAAATATGGTGAGATCCATAGACTGGCATCGCGGGGCAGTGCTGAGTTATACTCGGTGCCACATCGCAGACTTAACAAATGGCCATGAATTTCTGGCTGTTAAATTCTATAATAGGCAATCCCGAGAGGTCAGAGGTCTTGATCTGAAGGAATTCAAGGTGAAAGTCTATAGCTTACTAGTTAGCAAAGTCTATTATAGCACTGAAGAGTTCTTGGAGGACCGCACAATATCTAGTTAGGGTGTTAGTTATGAAATATTTTTGTGTAGGTATTTTATTGTTTTATGCTTTGTGTTGTAGTATATGTATGTAATCTCCAGCAGTTTTATATTAATATGTCTTAAATAATCATTTTAATTGTACAGGGTGTCCCATTTTCGATGATACTACGAGGTATCTCACTTACGAGTAAAGATAGAGAGTTGCGGTTTTCGCAATACTGTGCTACTTTTTTGTGAAAAGAACGATGGTATAAACAAAATTTTCATAGCCCGCTTCGTTTCTGAGATACGAAATTGAAAATAATGCATTTTGGGACCCCCCTCGTATCTCCGTTATCCTTTAACATATCGCAAAGCTAAAAACTTGTTCTTATATACTTTTTTACGTAGACCCCAGTGGCGTAGTCAGATTTTTGCTGTGAGCTGTCAATTTTTAGCTATAAATCAAACTTATGTTTTTTTTAAATGGAACACCCTGTATATTTTTCTTTCGTTTGAATGGACATTTTATAAGCTTTTCAAAAATATATAATACATGATATGTATTTTAAATAATAAGCCTAAAATTCATAATTTCACAAAATGTATCTCTATACGACGCTCTTGATGAGTATAGTATAAGCATTTTCTTTTAAACAAAGTTATAAGTATTAGTAGGCAGAGATTATGAGAGCAATGGAATGATCATTTTATTATTGGCAAGACCTGTCAGTGGCAAAATTTATATTTTCTGTGTAATATTGTATTTTTTACGATGGTTGAAAACGAAAATTACGAATATTTTGAAAAATATGACATGTTAGTCTGCTTTATACAGAGCAATGAAAACTCCCGTGAAGCTTCTCAACTATTATTCAATATGTTTGTTTGAATATTTATTTCCCTTTTGACTTATTTGAGTTTATTTTTTATTTAAGTATCATTTTAATTTATTGGTATTCTGAAAGAAGACAACCTGGTCATTTAATGTTTTCCGGAATAAACAGAACATGGAAAGTTTATCCGGCCCCTACCAAAAACGTATAATAAGGAAAATCGCGGTAAGGGCGTTCTATCAATTTTTTTCATTATTCCGGAAAACATTAAAAGATCAGGATGCCTTCTTTCGGGATATCTATAAATTAAAATGATACTTAAAAAAATAAACCCAAATAAGTCTAAAGGTAAATAAATATTCAAACCCACTTATTGGAATATAGCTGAGAAGCTTCACGGAAGTTTTCATTGCTCTGTATAAAGCAGACTAACATGTCATATTTTTCAAAATATTGATAATTTTCATTTTGAGCCATCGTAAAAAATACAATATTACACAGAAAATATAAATTTTGACACTGAAAGGGCTTGCCAATAAAAAATTACCATTCTATTGTTCTTAATAGTCTCTGCCTGCTAATACTTATACCGTTGTTTAAAAGACAATGCTTATACTATACTCATCAAGAGTGTCGTATAGAGACACATTTTGTGAAATTATGGATTTTAGGCTTATTATTTAAAATACATATCATGTATTATATATTTTTATAAAGCTTATAAAATTTCCATTCAAACGAAAGAAAAATAAACAGGGTGTTACATTAAAAAAAAAATACAAGAGTGTCGTATCGAGACACATTTTGTGAAATTATGAATTTTAGGCTTATTATTTAAAATACATATAATGTATTATATATTTTTATAAAGCTTATAACATTTCCAATCAAACGAAAGAAAAATATACTGGGTGTTCCATTTAAAAAAACATAAGTTTGATTTATAGCTAAAAATTGACAGCTCACAGCAAAAATCTGATCACGCCACTGGATTCTACGTCAAAAACTGTATAAGAGCAATTTTTTAGCTTTGCGATATGTTAAAGGATAACGGAGATACGAGGGGGGTTCCAAAATGCATTATTTTCAATTTCGCCCTGTATCTCAGAAACGAAGCGTGCTATGAAAATTTTGTTTATACCATCGTTCTTTTGACAAAAAAGTAGCACAGTACTGCGAAAACCGCAACTCTCTATCTTTACTCGTAAGTGAGATACCCCGTAATATCATCGAAAATGGGACACCCTGTACATGGATTTTATTTTTGATGTATGTAAACATATTTTTTATATTGTATAACATGAGAATTGAATAAAAAAATAAATAAATAAAATTTGAAGATCTCGCTTTAGTTAACTGCTAATTTCTTTATTTATTTATGATATTAAAGGGCAAGTCCTGGAACAAAAACGAAATCTATTAAAAAGCAGAACATACCAAGATTACAGGCCATTAATAAAATTGATCACATTCCTGAAAAAATAAATACACCAAAGAGAAGAAGAAGATGGGAAAGAAAATCAAACATAGAAATCCCTTAGGCACAGTTGTTAAGCATATCTAAACTGTAAACCTAAACGTGAATGAAGTAATGCATTAAATAAATCAGCGCTAAAAGTAATGGAATTTTTCATCAGTCGTTTGATCGGACAATTCTAATCGTAAAGGGTACGATGTTGTAGCAGATTAAAGGCTTTTTGATTTCTTAGATGAGCAATAAATTGTAATTTGGATAAGAATTCTGGAAAATGTATCTGTTAATTTAGGTGATTATGAGTGGATAACATATCGACATTTACTCATCGCATATTTAGATTATGTAGATGCAAGCATTCCACCAGATATAAATAGTTCAAAAATTCTAATGGAACCATTGATCTTAAAAAAAGCATAGCTCAAGAATTCTCTAAGTAAAATGTCAAGTTGTCCATGTGTATCCAAAAAACATATTCCAGGCACCTACACTATTTTCTAAATGAGGACTCACCTGCGACATATGCAACTATAAACAATTAATATTTTAACATTTTTAGTATTTCGCATTAAAAAGTAATAATTTATGTTTCTATAATATTCTTTTTACTAGAAATAGAATCTGCTATCGAGAAGTATACTTAGATCTGTAAAGGGTTATTTTAGAGATATGATAATATTTATTGTTTGACATATATACTCCGAATGGTATCATTTTCGGACCTTATGCAAGACTCAAATCATCAACGTAAGAAATAATTTTTTGCAGCGCCTCTCCTTATAGTATGTACGTTACATGTGTTGTTTATAACACATGGTTTAAATATATTCGCTTTAACAGCCATTCTGATTCCCATCAGAAAAAATACGATATTATTTAGTTCAGAAAAGTATGATGTTGAGAAAGTTTGTGCGGCAGCAATCAATAATTCACTTTATCAAATACCCTAAAGAGGTCTGCATAAATTGAATCAACAAACCACTCACTGAAGTATTAGCAATGTGATGAGTGTAAATAAGCAGATTATTTGTGTAACTGATTTTTCATTTAGTGAATCCATGCTGCAGTTAATATTTCTATATAAACATATATTTGCACCAACCCCCCCGAAACAGACGCAATAGAAATGATGATGTGTACTTAAGTAGTTTAGAGGTAAAGATTTATTTACAACAATAAAGTTGTAAGTTCACTGGTCTGGATTATTCTTGTTTAGGCCGATGCCTAGAATTTATGCATTCAAAAGTTAATCCAGGTAAGTAGTAATCTTGAAATATATAAATACGATTATTTTTACGGCGGACGCTTTAAATCAAAATATTTTGATCACAACTGCTTTAAGTGCATATTGAAATCGCCTTTGAAGGCATTGAATATTACTCTTGCTCGAGGCCTATTTCTTTCAGTTAATATTTTCATCTGATAATTGAGGTTCAAATTTGTATTGCCATGGTGAATTAGTGCTTCAAATCGCTATCAAATAGACCAATTTATTGGCTTTTTAATGGCGAATGTGTGGTTCGTTTAAAAATATTTTGGCTTAAATTGTATTATAAGCCAACCCCTTTCTAGTTAGAAAAAAAAACTTACAAGATCGAAGAGCTCAAATGTCACCAGAATCATTCTGTGGAAAACGCACACTCGCAATTGGCCTGGAATTATAATCATCTTAAAACCACGTCATTATTAGAAACCTGCGAGGCTTTGCACATACCTCTTAGCAATGATATTGATGGTTCAAATAAACCGGTTAACACCACAAAGTCTGATTTATCAAATCTACGAAATTGTAATGGAATTCAGTAATTCAACAAACGTTCTATTCTAGCTGTCCAGGTAAGCAGTCATATGGAGTTTTATTGATGCTTAACTTACAGACTAAGTATACTAGAATATCACTTTACAATACCCACAACGCTAATTCATAAAGCTTTATATATCATGTTAACTTTAAGAAGATTGTAATGAAGAAATTAGATTTCCCTCATAAAACTAGTGGTTCCCAATAGAACTATTATGGTTTTACGAGCGATTTTGACAGTAATAACGACTATTTCACGAGACAAGTAAAAAAAAAATTGAATAATCTAAATGAACCAGTAAACCTTCGCTAAATAAAAACTATTGTGGTTCCCAGTACTTTGAATTTAGATGAGATGACTAGAAATGCAGCATCATCCACCACTATGCTATCGGGTCGAAAGTCCATTTCTCATGAGCTCAATGATAACAGAGAAAAATTTAAATGCAAAATAGACTAGAAGCTTAAGATGATGATAACGAGATTCAAATAATGTGAGTGAAATACATTAGGCTTTAACAAGAATACTAAATGAAACACTTTGTATTCCATGCAAAATTTTAATCCAAAAAGGAATTCCTACAGAAGCATAACAGAGCGCTTTCGGCCTAGGCCATCATCAGTGTTACCTGAAAAGTATGTAGAAGAACCACCCATTAACGGAAAGTAAGTGCCTGATGTAAGAACTTTACGAAAGAAATGATACAGTTGACATTGTTATATTAGGATTCTGAGAGTGTTAAAAAATTTGAAAGGTATTAAAATAAGTGTGTAAGTTGAGAACGGTGCTTTTTTGCGATTTTTTGTGTGAATTTTTTAGAAACAAAGGAAAATTGTAAAGGTTTCTTTCACTTACTTGTCATTGGACTTGAAGAAACATATCAACGAAGAGAAAACAAACAACACCAATAAACAACGGTCAAATCACAATTAACAAGTTAAAAGTCCCATTTCATAAAATTTTTACATAATTAAAGACCAAAACGATGCCTGAACCACGTTTCTGGTGGAACGACAAAATGTGTCGTTATTGACATTGACAGTCTTGACAAGTAGACTCTAAAGGCGCAGGAAGTGATCTGCAAAATTTGCGGTCAATTTATATCTTGAAACTTAAATGCTAAATTAATATTTATAGATGTTCAGGACAGAAATGAAGTACATGACTTTATAAAATAAGTCTGGAGAACAGAGTGGCTGCCACTAAGCTAGCTGAAGTTAAAAGATGTGACCAATGTTACAAAATATACTATTTTCTACGACCGTGCGTGAAATATACTTTCACGCATCGTGAAGTATAATTTCACGCACCGGTGCGTGAAGTACAACGTATTCCTTATGGGATTTATTTCACGCATACTTCCATAAGAGCCCATGTACGCGCGGATCCAAAATGAACAGGTGGCTATGCTTGTCCTATTTTGATTGAAGTTTTGCGAGCTATGACAACTGTCATTAAAAAGAATAATTATTGTGTAATTACGTTGATCGTGCAAATATTGTTAGAAATTTCAAAACTATGGACTCAGATTCTGATCTGGAATTATGTGGTACTCCACCAGAAATAACAGCCGCAGCCAATATTGCAAGCGAATCCTTATAGCCAAGCAAATCCCTCAAAATTTACGAAAGTACTTATCAAAAATTTGTATGCTGGCAAAACCAAAATATGGTAAATTCATTTTCCGAAAATTCACGGTCGTAGAAAAAGTATAGTGTGCAACACGTGCATGAAGACTTTTATACACTCATGTGATATTGCGACCCTCGCCTTCGGCTCTGGCCGCAAACATCACATTCGTGTATAAAAGTTGACTTCACGCACTTGTTACACAATATACTATTTTTTAACTATGACCCAAGAAGTTATTGTTTTAAAAAAAGAAAGTGCTTACTTGAATGAATAATAAAATGATAAAGAGCTAAAGTAAGAGCGGACGATGGCTCGACACAACCTGTCAGACTGCCCCCCCCCCCCCCCCCCCCCCCCCCCCCCCCCCCCCTTTGGATTTACTAATTCAAGTTTTATCATTGATAGAAGAAAAAGGTTTTTGATTAAGGGTATTAATATTAATGTGACAAAGATATACAAGACAAACTCCGCTCGAACTAATTATATTTGAAAGGGAAAAACAAAAAATAAAAAATTAAAATATAGCAAGGCAGACATCAGCCCGACCAAATCTACGAGACTAATGCGTAAATGTTCTTCAAAGGAAGAGTTATTCCTATTAATACGAACTCTTAATGGCCCGCAAGTTCTGCCAATGTAGGTGCTTTCACAAGAATTGCATGACAATTTGTAGATTGAACTTTTAGAAAGGGTATCTATTTTATCTTTTGTATTATTTAGAAAGGTTTCTAATTGATTTTTATTTTTGAACGAAATAAATTACTGACAAATTGGCGAATTGTTTTAGAAATTTTTTCATTAGTTTGAGTGTTAAAAAAAGGAATAGAAAAGTATTTTCTAGATGTACCGTCCAACAAGCCATGAGAGAGTTCCCTTCTAGTGATCAGATTATCAATAAGACTGGGATCAAATTGGTTATTAAGGGCGATCTGTCTGATTACGTTCACTTCATTGTTGTATTCCCTATTACACAGAGGTACGTTGAGTAGCCTATTAATGTAGCAATGAAAAGCTGCCAGTTTATAAAGTCATGTACACGGTGATCATTTATAATGTCCCCCCTCTTAACTTTTTTGTTTTTCGCATTAGACAAAAATGCTAAATACAAAAGTTGTGCAGAATAATATAAATTATTTGCAGGATACATTTATATATATACAAGGTGTTGCAGAAATGAGTGACAGGTTAAAGTTATATTTTTTTAAATGAAACGCCCTGTATATTGTAAATTTTTTGGGATCTCCTAAGAATTCTGAATATTTTTTCTATAACATGTCCTATACCTAAATGTAATAGTTTTCGACATATTCGCAT
>MU182041.1:438345-475598 GCA_016904865.1 Pissodes strobi
TGTTTGTTTTCTCTTCGTTGATATGTTTCTTCAGGTCCAATGACAAGTAAGTGAAAGAACCTCTACCTTTTTCCTTTGTTTCTAAAAAATTCACAAAAAAATCGCAAAAAAGCACCATTCTCAACTTACACACTTAATTTAATATCTTAAATAAAATTTTCACACTTTCAGAATCCTAATATAACAATGTCATCTGTATCATTTCTTTCGTAAAATTCAGCCACTTACTTTCCGTTAATGGGTGGTTCTTCTACTTACTTTTCATGTAACACTGATGATGGCCTAGGCTGAGAGCGCTCTGTTATGCTTCTATAGCTAGTCACACAGCTAGAACACAGTGTTTCATTTAGTATGATTCATACATACCCACAGCCACTACTCTTCACTTAATTTAACTAGAATGTTGTTACAGTCAAAATGTCTTATGGCTGCACATGTTCAGATAGTACACCACTCCCTATAACATTTTATTGACTAAGGATTAATCAGCTTTCTGAAAAGATATATTATGCTGAAAGCAATGTAAAAACTAAACTACATTAGTACTACGTTATAAAGAAGAACTACTCAAAAATTACAGCAATAAAGCCCTTTTTGTTTTAAATGTAATTTTATTACCCTAAAACTAGACTTAATACGGAATTTGTTAGCTTTTTATGACAGTTTTTAATACACATAATGTTTAGGAGCTTTATAATTATTGTTCTAATATCTTGGTGTCGGATCAGGTTTAGCTTTTAAATACTTTAAAAACTCTTATACTTCGCGGTGTGGACAAATCTATTTAAACCGAGTAAAACTTAAGTAAAACGCAAGAGCAAAGCCTCGCACTCCAGTATACCTAGGCACAAATTTGTTAATATTAGCATTATCCTCACCACATTTCGTGAAAGAATAAGTAATATTTATTTATTCTGATATTTTATAATATCCTTATGTTAGAGCACTTGCATAAGAGAACATAAATATGTAAACTGACTAACTCAAAATCAATATAAGCCAAAATTAACTTACTTATGTCAAATGCGTCTGTCTCTCCAATTCGTAAGGTCCAACTAAGAAATGCTGCTATCAGATGAACTCGAAGAATCCACATGTTAGACACATTGACCTGAAAAATAAATATAAATGAAGCCTCTTCATATGCCTACTGCCATCTCATTAAAAACATTTTTAAATAGATTGAACATTTCCAGTCCGTCTGAAATTAAATGAATGTCTTGCAAATTGTTTCAGTAACAGTTACGAAAATGCCCATTTTCTGTTTAATTTTTCTCTCTAAACTATTGCTGGAAAACGACAGCTCGCATTTAACGTACATTTGGTATTAGTGATAATTAATAGCTACCAAATCACAGTTTATTACTGAGTGCCTAAAATGAAATGATTACAACTGCATAAGCCAAGTACTTATGACTGGGTTCCAGTTATTATGTTTTAATGAAATAATGAATTGATTTTACGCCTAACTTTTAGGTTTCGTACACCACTATCCACTCATCCTTCATCATAATTTAAGCACAAATACCTGCCTACATACTATAAGCTTGCCTCGTTTGCCTAACGTGCCATTAGAAGGTGCTAAATAATAATTATTATATCCCTGGCCAAAATGGCGAATGCGAATTAATTTATATTTCGGTGTTGGAACTGGCAAGTACATAGCTGTCAATTTACGATCCTAAATTTGAGTAATATCATTTTCGTGTTCTTAAACAACGCAAGCGAAACACGCTAGCAGTACTGAGCCTTAAGTACAGCTTACCATAACACACAGCTCGGGCACTTAGGTAGCGGGAGCGGTTTACGTCGATCTCTACGCGCATTGCCTAAGCTCCGCCTTCCAGGGTAGCACAGCGGCTCGCTTGTCCATATTAATCGGTTACTATCGAGCCACGCCATAGACGTGGTTACGACTATATTTTCGGATTCGTATCATCGGTGTTTAATTTTATCAAGGTTTTTAGTGTTAAGTTAATAACTATGAGTGAAAGAAAAGAAGGACAAGTTTGTGATGTTAACACGTTCGCTGCCGGTGATCACCCGTTTGGGTCATCCCTACTATCAACAAGGGCCGATGGCCCTACTCATGGGTCATGAGCATAAGCGAGCTTACCAGGGTAGTAATCTGCTGGCGTTTCAAGGGGAATCTTGTGCTGTTTGCGGCAGTTTTAATATAGTCTAACGCGTGTTTTTGCTTGGCCGGTTTTGGAAAATTATTTTTCCTCAAGGAATTATGGATAGTAAAGCTCCCAGACCGTCAAAGCCTAAAAGGCATCGTACGGTTATTGGGGGTCGCTACCAATTTGAAGCTGGCAGCGAACGTGTTAAAAGCTGCCACAACAAGAGGAGATATACTTGCAATAAGAGATTATTTAACTTCCTAAACAACTCGATGAGTGAGTATAGACTTATTTCAAGATAATAAATAATTTTTACAAGGTATAATTATTGTTAATATTTCAAGACAATTTTGAAAACAAACAAAATATTTGCAGCAAACTTGAAGAATTATGTCATGTATTGCATTTTAGTTATCCATGTGAATATTTCCCCAAATTATTAGTTATAAGGTTATATTTGAGAGTAAGGCTCTGTTGTACCCTAAAAGACAATCAAAAATAATTATTTTAAAAACACTAACAAAAGCAAATTATTGTGTCTCCATATAGACACCAATAATACATAAGGTTGTTTTGAATCTTTTCTGTTCTTTTTTTTTAATTATTTATTAATGTTTGTTTTTTATTTTAAGTTTAGTATATTTTGTACATTGTATGTGTTGAATTATTTAATAAAATAAAAATAAATCCGATAATTAGATGGAGTCTCCCATAGAACAATAAATAAATAAAAAGTACAGGCCCGTCTAGACGGTTTTACCTAGAAAAACTGCAGTAGCTCCAATTAAAGAACACAAAACCTATTCATGTATATCTCTATTGTAATAATAGTTGTATTAGATATTATGCAACTAGTTAGAAATTTAGGCACAAAATGTCATTCCATTATATTTAATTTCAGTTAATATCATACTTTTTGCAATCTTAAGTTGAAGAAAGACGTTACCTTCACTTCTGGGTGTAAAAAATATCAATAAAAATATTAGAAACATTATTTGCTTTCAATTGTTGTCGTTATTTCCAATAGCATGACTTTCTTCTCAAGCTTTGTTTACTATATTGTTTATTTGTTTTAGATTCCATTTAACCTGGGCCTCAGCCTGTTGGAAACGTAAGGCTATTTATTATTTATTTATTTATACGTATCTTCCTGTTTAGATACTTTCTTGTAGTTTGTAAATAAAATAATAAATATTATAATACTTACTGTAATAAAAAGATAAATACTTAATTTTATTTTTATTTTTACATACCTACTTTATCTAGATTTCAAGTAAATATAGGTACCTAAGTATTTATTATCATTTACCTTACCTATACCTAGGCACTTATAGAGCAGGTAGGTTATTTCAACAAATAATCTGGTAAAATCCGAAATTGTTTATTAATTGAGGTGAAATAATAAAACACATTTCTCTGAATATATAATGGATACATTCATTAGAATGTATCCACTTGAAGGTCTAAATAACTGATTATAGTTTTGCGAAAATACTTAGTGGGATACTGTTAACGCCTATTCAGAATAAAAGAATGAACTTAAATCCATCCCCGACTCTACCCGCAGTGCGAGAGAGATAGCTAGAGTCAAGCAAATCCTACCAGATGAAAGGTGCCGCCGCGGAGTTCCCCAGCTGTGTGTTATGGTAAGCTGTGGGTAAGCTGTGCTTTAAGTTTCAATGGCCAGTAAATCTTACGGTAAAATTCTACAGCGGACTATCAGTCTACACCAAATATGTTGATCCAACAACCACATTGCCACATAAGTGCGGTTTCGTCAAGATATCCTCAACCGATAACCAGAACTTTAATCTGGCAGCCAAGTCCAACTCTTGAAAGGCCATCTCTGGATTAAGTCTCCAAAACTAAAGCCTCTGACCTAGTGACCATAGACCTACATGAGTGTGGTCCCCTTGGGTGCTCCTCGTAAAGTAACAAAGCAAAGCAAAGATAAATCTGTCAAAATTTTAAGTAAAGTAATCTCAAAGTTAAACTGTTCAGTACCTAAAGCGAATTTAACTCTCTGAGAAAAATCAAGTTAAATTAGTTTGCTGTCGAGGTGCTAAATATCTACCTAAATTAAAAAGCCAAAGCTAATCATAAATAAAAAGCAATATCTACATCTCTTAAAAACTTTATTATGAACAGTGACCAACTTTACAGAAACGTCTCTCCCACCTTTGACAGACGAACGTGGCATCACGGCGACTACAGCCAAGGAAAAAGCAAACATGCTCGCCAAAATGTTTTCTTCGCACTCTACCTTAGACGTCCCCCAAGGCAGGACTCTCCCCACCATATCGAACATCAACACTACCATGGCAGAAGTCAAATTTCATCACCGTGATATTCGTAAAATCCTTAAAAATCTAGATACGCAAAAGGCATCAGGACCGGACGGAATACCTGCCATCGTGTTAAAGAACTGCGCCAACGAACTAACACCCGTTTTTTCCAGGCTTTTTCTCTGTCTTACGGAAAAGGGATTTACCCATCGTCTTGAAAAGTCGCTCGAGTGCAACCTGTTCCAAAAAAAGGCAAGAAAACCACGTCCTCAAACTATCGTCCAATTGCCTTGCTTCCAATAATCTTCAAACTCATGGAACGTGTAGTCAATCAGCAACTACTCAAGTACCACGAGAACAACAAAATAATCAGCGATAATCAATACGGCTTTCGCAAAGAGAGATCGACAGGAGATATATTGACCTATGTCACTCATATATGGAGAAGGACAATTGAGAACTACGGGGAGTCTCGAGCGATTGCGTTGGATATTTCAAAGGCATTCGACAGAGTTTGACATGACGGACTGCTCAACAAACTACCGTCCTTCGGCCTGCCAGCCTCTCTCTGCAGCTGGCTTGCCAGTTTCCTTAAGAGCCGATCTCTGCACGTTGCATTCGATGGACACATCTCGGACACATTCACCAACAACGCGGGCGTGCCTCAGGGCGCAATACTTTCACCAACTCTGTGCCTCATCTATATTAATGACCTGCTGATCGAAAGAAATAATCCTGTTTACAGTTTTGCAGATGACAGTACCCTTGTCTCCCACTTTAGATCAGAAAAACCCTTACCAGCGACTGAAACTCATCACCGCAGACATGAGCAGATTACAGCAATTAATCAAGACCTGGAGAAAGTTCAAACTTGAGGCGACCGAAATTTGGTTCAGTTCAATGCAGCAAGGACCCAAGCAGCCACGTTTACTAAGAGGGCCAATACAGCGGGCCCTGACATCATTATGGCAGGGTCGACCATTCCTTCATCCTCGTCAATCGGACTGCTGGGTATCTCGGTCAACAGCAATATGTCCTGGCACGACCACGTTGCTAACATCGCAAAATCAGCCTCCCAGAAGCTTGGTGCGCTATTTCGCAACAAAAAACTCTATACACCGCAACAGTTGCTCTTGCTCTACAAAGCGCAAATAAGACCGTGCTTAGAATATTGCTCACATATCTGAGGTGCCACACCAAAGCACACCCTAAAGCTGCTGGATTTCATTCAGAAGAGAGCTGTGCGTCTCGACGGCGACCCGGAGTTGAACCGGAATCTAGATAGTTTGGAACACCGCAGACATGTAGCCGAGATATCTCTGTTTTACAGATACTTTCACGGCAGATGTTCCCAGGATTTGGTCCGCCTCATCCCGCCCCTGGCAGTTCCTGTCAGACAGTCACGACAGACGGCAAGAGCGCACCAGTTCGTCGTGCAACTGGAAACACCTAGAACATCGCTTTTCAAGAACTCCTTTGTCTGGCTCACTGCATCACTGTGGAACTCACTCCCAGGACATCTGTTTCCCACTAATTACAGCTTACAATTAATCAAGAGCCGTGTCAATCAACATCTTCGCACACACACCGCTCGTCGAGCGCCATAGGGTCTCCCTTTAGTGTGTGTGCCACTTCCATAAAAAAAAACTTATAATTAATATATTCAAGATATACCTAAACCAAAAGGACGTGCGCACTATAATAGTTATCAGATAAAGTGTGGATTCATTAGCCCTTTGATAAATAAACATGCTATTATATTTACTAAGTGTCTTCTTTATTATCCCTTAACTCTGTCTCAAATCGATTCTAGCTGAAGTACTATTACGTAGCCAATTTATCATATAATTTTTAAATTTAAATATATTATATTACCTTTTTAAATTTCCCAATATGTCATAAAACATTTTATAACCCCTTAATATTTCTCAACTAAATTTAGTGCTACTCAGGCCGTTATCCCGTTAATGTTTTATAATATTACTAATTACTATGAGTGGCTACAACTAGTGTTCTCTATTTCAACAATCCAGAATTTTATTGGGCTCTCCGACTAGCAGTACCAGATGTGGTAGAGTGGTGTGGGTAAACTAAGAATAAAAAAAAACTAAGCGCTACCTGTTTTTGGCCCCAAAGCAAAATCCTGGATACGATGAAAAGAAACAAAAAAAAAAACAGGAAAATTAAAAGGTCAGAAATAAATAAAATACCAATTTAAGCAGTAGTTCTGGTTAACGGCTTTAATTTATAGAAAAAAAGAAAGAACCCTAATTACCAACAATATAGCTCGAATATTTGAAAATAATAATATTATTGTGTTCCCAAAAGAACGCATAAGTTCTCCGGTTCAATTACCGATCGCACTCACCAGCAACAACTGACAGTTGGCAACCAGTTTCTTTTCTTTACGTCGCGTCGGTTTAATGTTGGAAAAACGTAAACAAACCGATACAATAATATAATTTACGAAATTATGATGCGTTTTCCCTTTTTAAGAACACAAGTAATGATTATAAAATCGCTAGAAAAATAGTTAAATTGTTAAATTACGAGTTAAATTAAATTGTTAAATTACGAGTTAAATGAACCTGTTAAATTACGATCCATGTTAAATTGTTAAATTACGTTACCCAGATCGAGAGTTGGTAATATTATAATTTGCGATATTCAGTATCGAAAATTAATAAGTTTAGTTGGTTAGTTGCAAGGAATTAAAAATGGAAATGTTATAGCTAAGTCGAGGTTAAGTTAAATCCTGTGAAGTGATTCGGTCAAACTTTCATGAGTTTTTAATTACCTATTCAGCAATTAGCAAGAATGTCACAAGAATTCAACTTTATATGGGGCACGCTTAAAAATAGACCGCATAGAGGAACGACATTAAAAAAGATAGTATTTACGAACTGCTTTAAAGAGCGGGTATATTCCTGAGGTAACATACTACACAGTCAAACCTGATATAACTGGAAGCTGGTGTCGGTGCTGCTCGGCGTCACAGGTGGTACTCGCAGCAACAATCCAGGTGGCAGCTACTTGAATTTTCGAACGTAACCAATACAAAAAAAGGCCTACAAAAGAACCGAGACTAAGAAAGCTGTTCTCCGACAACACTTGTGTTGTAAAATTTTCATTACTAAGAAATATACCGATCTGGTGGGTTAGCACAAGCCCAGCTCACACGTTCAAATTTTTAGGGCGTTGTGTATGACCTTCTAGCGGCCGTTTGGTGGTCTGCAGGATCCATGAAAACGGCGTCCAGACAAGTGCTGGACAAATTACAGCGACTTGCATGCCTCTGCATTACTTATATTGATATTACGAATGCGGAATTGCTTTATTTGAGTTCTCCATGGTAATCGATTTCACAGCTCCCGCTACGAATTGCAATCATTCATGTGGCCATCAGACAGTTTCTGACACACAATCTAGTAAAAGCAAGTACATTTTTTTATAGGAATAGATGGCAAAAAAATCCAAAAGTTACAAAATGAATGTATACACCTTGGGACTAAAGTGTCTTTTTATTCCTCGGCAAAGGGGATAAAGAGTGTCATTTTAATCCCATGGTACATAATATAGTATTATCTATACGTTGCATCATGACGACAAAATTAGTAAAGTTACTGGCGCGAAATTTAAATCTGAGGATATTACCATTTATAATCATATAAAAAGTAAAGTTATCAATAACGGGCTATCAGTGATATATACATTGTGGCAATGATTCTCTACGGATTCTGATCATTGAACGAAATATTACAATTTTTAAACAAACAATTGTCATTTAAGCATATTTTATTATTTAGTCCCAATGTTGGTGGGAACCTCCATTTTTTTCTCAAAAAAGATTTGTTTCGATGTCACACTCGCAAGCGGCGGGACTAAGGCATTCCCTAGCTACGAAAACGCCGAGTACTGAAAGGAAATTTGTATTCCGTCGATCGTACCGGCGATACGTATATGGCCAGACGGCTCGAGATATGCCGATACCTTTCAGTGGGTGGTTTTTTCATTCCTATGGTACTGTCGGCCGAGGACAAGGAACATTTTTCTCTGGTCGTTACACTTTTTTTCGCCGCGAGTTCAAGGCATTTTTTAAATAGTTGCCGCAAGAAAAAAAACCTAACGGTGGTATTACGCGGGAGGAAAAAGTTGTTGCTGGTGCTAGATTATTTATAGTTCTTTTCGAGTCGTGGCCAAAGCTTCGTGTTCGTGTTCCACTATGAAAGAATGAGCAATAGCTTTTTCAGACTGCTGACAATTTATTACCACTCCATTAATCGCTGTTGAAAGTACGCGCTATTGAATATTTCAAGAAATAATAATTCTAAACATTAAAGGGTTTTATAATCATTTCAGATGCCTTTCGGTACAGGCATAACGTCCAAGAGAAATAGTACTGTTATGATTTAAGTACCTGTAGCGAAGCTAATACACCCATTCTTATTATAAATAATATGAGCATAAGATTATTACCTTTTACTAAGCTCTTAAATCATTTGTGGCCGCGCAAGCGGAACTTTTTAATATATACGGAACTTCTCCAAGGCATTTCACGATTATTCTTTTTTTTAATTCCGTTCGATACTGCATTGATATAACGTAAAAGCTTGGTAAGATGAACTTATTGGAAGAATTGGTTAAACTAAAAAGGCACCCGGAAGTAAAAAACCGAAAGTTATTAGCATGTTGAAAACCAAAAATGTTGAAATCCAGAATTAAGATCAGATATTCACGTTTAGAATTCACGTGTAAACTATCCTGAAAATAAATAGTACGGCCAAGGAGTTTTTTAATCAAAATTGAATGATCGGCTCTTTAATTACAAGATATCAATAAGCTGCTTTTGGGGTTTGTTTGTTTGATCTGCAGCAGTGGATTATCTAGATGTAGGTGGACAAGAAATTGCCGTCCTCCATAACTGTTTGCCATCTTATTAGTAAGTAGCCTTGTGGTACCTACTTATGTAGTAATTAAACAAAAAATATTTGGATCAAATTACTAAAGTATAATGCTGATGAGATAACTCAAAGTATCCTGCTGGTATGGAGGCTTTCATCCCCTCTTCTAACAGTACACCGCGCCGAGATCCGACAGCCTAAAATCGAAATATATTCATTACAACTAGAGACCAGTGTAAGCGGACCATTGACGAGTGCAAAGAGGGATATAACGAGCAGATGAATGAAGCTGCGTATCAAGGTCCTTTTGGACAGTCGCCGAAGCTGTCCGCCAGGGTTTCTCAAAAGCGTCAGTCCCACCACTGAGTAAAGATGATGGCTCAATAGCGAAAACGGTCCAAGAAAAAGAGAACATTCTTGTCGAAGTGTTTGCATCAAATTCTACCTTAGAGGCTCAAGGAAAAACTCCACCAACAATCCCGAGAGTGAATTCCTCAATGCCAGGTCTGGTATTTCGCCAACGCGAAGTGAAGAGAATACTCAGAAGTCTAGACACCAACAGGGCCAGAAGTCCGGATGGCGTTCCCGCAATAGTGTTTAACAAATATGCTGCTTAACTAGCAGCTCCACTATGCAGGCTTTTCTCCCTATCATACCCAACTGCATGCTTTCCTTTTAGCTAAAAATGCACTTAGGTGCAATTAATCCCGAAGAAAGGTAAAAAACGATTCCAAATAACTACCGTCCAATTGCCTTAGTCCCCTCATGTCCAAAGTCATGGAGAAATTGATCAACGAACAGCTCTTAAAATATCTCAAATCGGCAGGCATCATAAGCAGTCAGGATCACTTACATGATTTACAACAACAACACTGTAGCACTACAACCCTGGGTGGGTCTTGGCTGCTTGAACCACCTCTCTTCATCGAGTTCGGTCTAGGGCAACATTTTCCCAGTTATCAATTCCCCTTATTTGAAAGTCTTTACGGATGTTGTCTCTAAATCTCAGCTTAAGTCTTCCCAGGGGTCTCTTTCCTGTTGCGGCTTCCTCCCTTGTGCCTTGTGTTGTTACTACGCTGAAAGTGGCCGATCCATCTTAGTCGGTTGGATTTTATTTCTTGTACTATGTCTGGGGAGTCATATAGTTGAGAGAGTTCGTTATTGGTCCGTATTCTATATTCGCTAGTTTGCTGGTCAATAACCGGTCCAAAAATTCTCCTCAGTATTTCCTTTCAAACCTTCTAAGCAACTGGGTATCGAAAATTGTCATTGTCCATGTCTTGCATCCATACATGATGACCGCTCTTATTACCATCTTGTATATATTGATTTTTGTTGACCTTGTAATAGATTTGGACTTCAGCATCTGCTGCACAGAGAAGAAACATTTGTTTCCCTGGGTTATTCGGTGTTCTACCTCCTCCTTCTTATTATTGTCCGCTGTTTTCAGAGTACTTAGATATTTGAAAACTGGACATTCTCAAAATGTAGTCGTTCATAGTTACATTTTGTCCCACTCAGTCTCTATTATCCTTTCGTGTTAAATGCATATATTCCATCCTCGTCTCGTTTACTGTCAGACCCATCCTTTCAGCTTCTTTCTCCATTTGTACAAACATTTTCTTGACGTTAACTGTGCTCTTTCCTACAACATCGATGTCATCAGCATATGCTAGGAGCAGCCTAGGTGCGTTGGCTCCAAATATTTGTGTGTTTGTTTGGACTACTCTCACTACTTTCTCAAGGGCCAAGTTGAACAGAACTGGGGACAGCGCGTCTTCTTGTTTAAGTCCATTTTCGCTATTTACTGACCCTTCCACGCACGTCTTCACCATGCATATTAACTTCTTTGGAATTCGTCCATGGCTTCCCACAGGGGTATTAGGATTACACTGTCTTACGCCTGTCACAAATCCACAAATAGATTGTGAAGATCTCTGTGGAATTCCCAGCACTTTTCAAGTAGCTGTCTTATCGAGAACAGTTGGTCCGTTGTTGATCTTCCGCTACGGAATCCACATTGGTATTCACCAACAATTTTATTAGCATATGGTGTTATTCGGCTCAGTAATATGTTTAACAGGACCTTATAGGCGGAATTGAGGAGAGTGATGCCACGGTAGTTTGTACATATCATCTTATCGCATTTTTTATGTATTGTTATGATCACTACCTCCTTCCATTCCAATGGGATTATTTCTTCATTCCAAATACATGTTATCAAATGGTGTATAGCTTAATGAAGTGTGTCTCCACCATATTTTAGATATTCTGCCGGTATCCGGTATTATTATTTTTAAGCTTTTTGATAGCGTCAATAGTTTCTATCAAACTAGGCGCTTCTATGATCTACCTGTGGACCAAAGTCATCAGACATATCCAAATCATATGATAGGGTGTGGCATGACGGATTGTTTAGCAAATTGACAGCAGACTACCTACTACTAGCACTGCTCCTGTGGCTTCCCAATTTCTTAAGAGACTGAAGCGTATGAGTTGGTATTGATGGACATGTCTCGGATGAATTTAAAATCAATGCCGGAGTTCCTCAAGAGTGTATATTATCTTCGACACTGTGTCTGCTCCAGGTCAACGATAACTTAGACAGGACAAACAATTCTGTTTACAGCTTTAAACACCACAGCACTCTTATATTCACATATATGTCGGGGACTCCAGTGACCGCTGCTCGTTCCCAACACGAGCGTGCGTACCTCTTTTCCAGCAACTTTTGTGAAATACATTCTTGCATACCAAGTAGAGCCAATTAGGTTATTGCTTTGTTCTGCAGCCTTTAAATGTAGATGCCATACCTTAAGTTAATTTTGTAACATTAGATTAAAAGCAAAGAGTGCCCAACAAAAAAAACAAAAGAGAAAACAAAAACTTGATTAATATTTTAGGCACCAACAGTGAAGTCCTTCCCAGAATACAAAGTTCGATACACCAGCTATTTATTTCTTTCAATGTGATAAAAACACAATTAGTAAAAAAAGTACAGATAAGAATTGGAATCTCCTTCACTGATAAATCGTTTGTTGGCGGTATACTCTTGTATAAATGTATGAAACTTAACCAGGGTATTACTCCCTTATTGCACACTTAAAGCACTTTTCTTAAATACTACCATAAAGTACACATTTTTCTCTTCACTATGACACCAAACATAAAATATAGGACACTTTTATATTCGCTAATTTACAATTGAGACAGAGCCCATTAGAACGCGTGCATGTACTTGTTTTGATACTGTATTAGGAATATGAAATAACAGGACAAACACTGACTCTGGCCTCATACATGCCGAACATAAAAAAAAATCAAACAAAAGGAATAATAAGCTCAAATAATTTTGAATGAACGACGGACTCCTTCCTATACTATTACAGTCGAGAAATATGTATCCAAGCGCTTTCGAGAATTATGAGTTGTATTCATATTTTTTCTAATCCAAATATTTGGATGCTATAATTGTGCGTATAACAAAAGCTTGCACTTAGTTAAAATTCGATGGAAGAACTTATGGTGGAGCCGCTAGTGACATTTGCATGTTGCCAACATTACAGTTTTTCAGCAAATGATCTAAAATAATTTGTTAATGAGGCAACCATGTATTTTATTCAGCAAAATGATTCCACAGAGAAACAGCTTTGAACAAGCGTCTAGGGATAGGGCTAAATTTTCGATGCGAAACCGTGCATGCGTCATATGGCCGAATGTATCGGAATTATCCATGTCTTTACGTTCTAGCGAAATTCCTGATGTAGCAGGTAGAGGTTTTGCCTGTCATTTCTGCGCTGCGGGTTCGATTCCCGTCGGTCGCGACGGATGTTTTGTTTATCTTTTTTTAAGGTTATGTTTGTTTTTTATAAACCAGAGGAAAAAAGCTCTTAATTTTGTGTTAGTTTGGGTTATCCTTAGCTTTGTTTTGGTTAGTTCATGTTGATTGCGCCCCCGTAGCGAGCGAAACGAGCGGAGAGCCATGCAAAGCCATAATAATACCTATTATTCTCGTTTCGCACTGCGCATGCACGGTTTCGCATCGAAAATTTAGCCCTATCCCTAGACGCTTGCCAGCTTTGACATTAGGTACTTAATGTATAAACTCAGCCATTTTTGATATTCGACCAAGAAAATTGAAAATTTAATGAAACGTTATTTTGAGGAAATTATTTAAACTTACTTATTAAAACAGGTTAAAGAAATTAAATTAATTGTTTAAAGTGTCTTCCTTTTACTTCTCGACAATATGCTAAATATTGGGGGAAAGTATTCAAAATATTAGGCAGAATATATCTTTCTTCAATTCGTCTACACTCAACTCTTTTATCATTTGGCTTAGTTTTGTAGATAACATTTTTTTAAACGCCCCCACGAGAAATAATTGAGGGAGTTAGATCTGGTGATCGAGCTGGCCCATCAATTGTACCGCGTCTCCCTATCCATCTTTCACTTATGTCTCTATAAATAATTAAAATCAATACATTTTCAAAAATTTTATAAGCACCTTAAAACACTACAAACCTATTAAAACTAACCCAAATTTGAAGTAGGATTAACTTAAAATTTATTTTTGAATGTCAGAAATTTCCTGTCATTACTTAAATCAGAATATCAGAAAGAATCGTTAGCTGTAGACATAAGGTACCTAATGCCAGCATTATTCAGAATTCTTTAAGGAATAATATATGAGATGTCGCATTTAAAAAAATATATTGTTGGAAATTGTAAACGTGACAACATTGCAAATATTCTGCAGTATATTCTGTTTTGATATTCTTTTTAATTTCCGGTCTTGTTTTTAATTTGCGGCAAGATAAAAAATATCTTTTTTGTCAGAAGACTTTTTCTTATAAGATGAAGCGACCTTGCCAAAGCAATTTAATTTAGTAAGTAAAATGGAATAAAAAAATTTAGATGATGGCAAGAATAAGGTTTTCGTATATACTTCGGATATTACATATTGTTTTAGGTTACATAGAAAATTTCCCAAAAAAAGATAGTTTTTTTTAAATATCTTTATTACTTCGTCTCCTACGAAAAATTGTTTACAACTCTTTTTTTATTTCTTACTAGGAAGCGCGTTTCGTAATTATTGCTCTTTTTTGTAATCGAAATATTGGTGTAAAAGAAAAAAGAAGAATAATTAAAATATATGCCCTAAAAATAAAGGTGTCCAAATAAGGACGCAAAAATAAAAGTTTTTCCCGTGACCGTCGGAGTTTTAGAGTTACGAGTTTTTTCACATCGACGCCGGTGTTGAAAACTGAAAATATTTTGTTGTATTACATTTAATTTTTATTTCGATAACCTGTACCTAAATTCAAACATTGACATCGACAAAATGAATCGGAAGGTTCTACCAGTAGGAACCGATAGGCGCCAAAATTCGTAGTGCCAGAAGCTAAAACCCTAAATTAAACTAGGTTCCAATAATTTAGGCTCCATTCTGAATTTATAGTTTAGAAGCCCGACGAAAGACACTAATATGTTTAATATTCGAGTAGCTAAAATTCTGATCCTCCTCGGGCTTCTATCTCAGAACCTATCGGCGATAGATTTAGACCGTAATTCGAACTTGGAGGCGTTCCACCTTCACTCAAAGGAGAAACCATTTGCAAACACAGTGAAGTATCTAAGAATTACCCTAGATAAGACACTTAACTGGAATGCGCATCTGGATAAAATTGGCGCAAAAGCGAAACTGGCACTATGGACCACCAGAAGTATTTGCGGCAAAACATGGGGCATACATCCCAAATAAATGCACTGGCTATATATGGCGGTCATGAGACCAATGATAACATATGGAGCAGTAGCTTGGTACGCTAAGAGCTTACAAAGCTCCGCGAGAATCAAATTATTTACCTAACAAAGACAAGCGTGTCTGGCAATTGTTGCCGCCTTCAGCACTACGCCAACGCCAGCGCTTGATAGTCTTCTAAATCTGCCACCTCTCTAAATAGTCTAAAGAGGGAGGCCAGATGAGCTACATATAGATTGACACAGGTGGTGATCAACAATACGCAGGTGATCACCAAAGCTGCAAACCGCTAATGAGCGGGTCAGTTTGTTGGGTCCACCGTCATATGTACCAAAACTAACAATTACCATGCCTATGACGTTCTCCTGCCAGAGAGGAACGAATGGGCAAAAAACTTGGAACATCTGAGAACAACAGAGAATAGTTGTTTTAAGGTAATAATCTGCAAGCCCAATGATGGTACAGGACCCGCTGCATGGAATAAAAATGGTAAGGTTGAGTTTAAGTGCTCCCTAGGCAAACATGCACCCATTTTTCAGGCTGAAGTTCAAGCCATTGATATGACTTCACAGTGGCTCATCAATAGAAACTGGGCAAGTCAATTAAAATGTCCTCGGACAGTCAAGCGGCTTTGAAAGCTCTTCAATCTAGCCGTTGTTCATCCAAGGCAGTATGGAATTGCCAGGGACTACTCACCAAACTAGGTAGAGAAAATAAACTTACATCTGATCTGGATACCTGGACATACAGAATATGAAGGCAACGAAAGAGCTCATGCTCTTGCGAAGCAGGTGGTCGCAACGGCCTTCATATGACGAGAACCAGTACTTGGAATAGCTTACAATATAGCTAAAGAAGCCCTCTCTCCAGGTGGATACAACAGCAATTTGTAGACAAAAGAAGAGAGTTACCGGGCCAACTCATTCCAAGATGGCAGTAAACCTGCCATCAGGAGTGAGAACTAGACAACTACTTCAACATGTCCGACAGCAGGTACAGGCTGTAATTAACATGTACACTGGCCATTGTCGGCTAAGAAGCCACATGAGCAAGATAGAGCTTTCCGAAGAAACGGAATGCCGCTTGTGCTTGGAGGACGAAGAAACAATGGATCATGTTTTATGTCACTATCGAGCAATAGAGAGAACGAGACAAACAGTGTTAAAAAATCCTGAAATGATTAGCATAGATTTCATGGGATTTTTGATGGGATTTTGATGTAAGCCTCCAAAAAAAGGGATTCCCATGCAAAAAATTTTGAAGGCTGTTTACCACTCGCTAAATTATCTTATCTTGCAGTGATCTGCCTATAACTTATAGTTCAAGCACCGCCATGGTCATAAATAATTATAACAACGTTTTTTAGGTTCTGTATTAAAAAGAATCAGCTTTAATCCGGTACGAATAATCCTATACGAACATTCTTAATTCCATAATCAATTATTTACAGGTTGTTACAAGCAAATAATTATTAATACAATAATTATTATGGCGGTTCTAAGCAACCAACTACAACTGAACAAAGATCGAAGATTGTAAATATAAAGCAAACTTAATTAAAGCGCGCAGAAATTAATAAAATTAATTACGAATGTGCACGAAGAACGTTAATTAGTTGCACAGTTTTATGTTGTGGGTGTTGCCGCGGACCGTAAATTATATTGTTATAAATCAACACATGCCTAGCCTGTGCTCTCAACGTCATTGGGTTTATATGTATGTATTTATGCATATCATTAGAGGGAGAGCTTTATGCACGGTCTGTTATTTAAAGAACAAACGGGTTACCTTGTGAACACGTCATAAGGGCTATGACCTTGGATAAGGTCTGAAATTAATGGCGTAGTCTGGTTACGGGTTGAAAGAACTGACACCAAAAATAGCAAAAACCAGTATTGCCAGATCTGAAAAGTTGTGAAATTTTGTAAGCAAGAGAACTAGGACCGGCGCTAGACTTGTGGCCGCCAAAGGTAAACTCTAAAATTGCCGCCTCTTAAAGTAGATTAGCATGTCTCAAAAGTGCTCTGTTGGTTCTTATGCCAAAAATTAGATATAATTTCTGTCTTTCGTTTTCAATAGACGAAATTTACAAAAATAGATGAGTAGAAGCAATTCGTACCGAGTGATTCACATGCACTTACCCAATAATTGTAAGTTTGCTCTAAACATTTTCAGAACGTTTTTAATCTTTCAACTACAACAAAATCAGACAAGACTTTAATGAAATTTAAAGGAAGATTTTGAATATGCCCTAATATCGAAACTAACAAGTTTTTTTCACAAAAGTGTGACATAATGAGTGACATACTTTATGTTCGACGTGATTTTTTTTGAAGTCTATGTAAAGTTTTCATTATCGCATGCCAGTGTCGTCGCATGGCAAATATTCAAATTGAAATTTTTAAGAATCTAATTGACTATGGACATCTATTAACGAGAAATATCATTTTAAAAGTAAATATTTTTCAGGCCAAGTGCAACAAACAAACTATCTCTGAACGACTTAGCTGCAATAGAATCGAATCGAAAACATCTTGGTATGCAGGGCGTCCACAGTTCATTTATTAAGAAAATTATGTTGACATGTACACGTCACTGCGAGATGATGTGTCTAAATAATTACGACATTAGTCACCTGTAACAGTCAAGAGATGAGTCATTTACCAAGGGAAACGGGGCGCGAAAACCGCTCGGAAAATGTGGGTGGAGACGAATTTAAATTTAGAGAACGGAATTAGGACGATTTGATTATTAAAAAATCATTACAATTTATACAGTCAATATTTATGAGAAGTAATATTTAGAAAGCTAAACTACGTGGGAGTTGAGAGAAACATTTCAATAGCCTTAAACCATTTTGAAAATTTTGCATCTTGGAAGCAGCTCCAAAAAATCGAGTGCAAAGCAGTGTTTAGGGGTAATCGAAGTATAAACTTTAGAAGTGGTCCCCAAAATACGAGCAACGATAAAAACTTGCAAGGGATTACCAAAATTATGTAAAGAACGTCTTGCTAATTAAATTATATTTTTAAATTTCTTAGTTTCAGTGGCTTCATACTTTCTAATGACAATACACGAATAAACCATTCCAAATCGAACTTAGAGTTCAGATATATCCAACGTAAAGATATCCCGATAAGCTTTTGTTGATTTGAAAGCTTAGTTTAAACACTTTCTAGAGGTGTTACAATTTTTAACCTAATCTGATGACCTGCAAAGTGCAAACTGTTCTCAAAAGGTTTAAAAAAATTGAGTTTTTAGGCCACTTCTTAAATGGAATGGTACTTTTTTATTTGACTGGAACTTTTCTCTATCAGAATGCTAAAAAACTTTCTTCAAAAAACCGTTTTTTAAAGGTGTCCTGAGATCTGGCCCTCAAAGACATATCCCGTATATTTCGACAATCACCACAGATTACCGAAAGTCATCATATTGAATATGCCAGGTACGCATGATCCAATTTCTACTGATAAGTGGCAAGACATGCAGTCAAACAGACAGACGCGCGGCATAGAGGTATGAAAACTGTAGTAGGCCCGAGGACCTATCGAAGGAATTTAATGAAACAGTATAAATTTGGGCGTGGCTCTCGCAAAACTGGATCGTCCACTTTGTCAAGTGCAAACGTAATGCGGGTCGAGTTTTTTAACTGATTTGCACGATATAAACTGTCGCAAATCTAGAGCCATAAATCAAAACGAACGGCAACGTGTTCTAGATAGGTTCGCGGGTATCGATACGGCTGAAACTTCTGTCGATTCAAGATTTTTTGTTCTTTCTTTTTGACTGACATGCGTATTTCAATTTGTTTGCAAAAGGTGCGGGCCCTAATGTTAGTTCATTTCTCAATTCATATTAATGCATATATTTTTGGAATTTAGCATAATATGTTCTTTTCAGCTATTATGTCTGATCGTTTTTCAACAAATCAGAAGAAATCGCGGCACAGATCCTTGATTAGAGAAGAATGGCTCTCTTGTCTGCTTGTTGATAGTATTTCGCGGTCATTTTGGGTCTCGAATGATGAAGACCAGAATGATGGCAAAATTGCTGACCTTTCTGTAAACTGCAACAATGATTTCGATATATCAGTGATATAGAAGAGCAAGATGATGTACATAACTCAGATAAAAATGGAGAGAATGCAGACAGTCCGTCACTCCAACGAGAAAATGAAGGAGAAAGAGAGGGAGGGAAATCGGAACATGTCCAGGAAAGTTGAAGGAGAAAAAGAAAAGAGTTTTTTGAGAGTTTGAACTTTACAAATACGAAAAGCATAAACTGGAAGAGCGACACCACTTATAAAACAAGGCCTATAAGATGGTCTTCTGCAGAAGAAACCCAACCTGAAAAACTACAGGCCCCTACACTATTTTTCATGCGCTATTTGCTAGCAAATGTCAGAGATGACCAATCTATATGCAACACAAAATAATGTTGCTCGTTTCCTACCTACAGCAAAAGAAGACATAGATTTTTTTTTTGGATCCATATACTGATGGGTAATTTATAATATACAAGGGCAAGAATCTATTGGAGTGCTTTTCTTGGCGTCGCAATTGTAAAGGAAAATATGACTTTCAACAGATTTTTTAAATTGAGAAACACAATTCATCTGGTAGATGTGACGGCGGGAGGAAGCAATGAAGATCGTCTATGGAAAGTGAGAAACATAATATACACGTCCATAAGAGATCGGTACAGAGAGCCTCCTCTGGAAACTAACTTATGTGAAGATGAACAAATCTCTCCCCTCAAGGAACAGATAAATATAAAGCCATACTTACCAAATAAGCCAAAGAAATGGGGTATAAAGTTCTGGCTGGTCAAAGAGGCCAGATTTATGATCCCATCATATATCAAGCACTGAAATAAGTCATGAATATGCTCAATTTGAACAGGGAGCTGGTACGGTGATGCAGCTGGCTGATGGAATAGATGGCTATATTTTGACAATTATTTAATTTCCTACCACCTTTTCCAATACCTGATCCAAAAATTAATCTTGGCTTCTAGTACCATCAAAGTGAATTGCTTTTTTCATCCTAAACTGCTTAACGACAAAAACCTCAAAAAGCAGGGAAGAGGCAGTTTCAATGTAACAGTAAGTGATGACGGTATTGTGATAACTAAGTGATTCGACAACAAACCAGTCCCTTTTGCATCGAATTTTGTTGGAATTGAAAACTTTGGCTCTTGTAAAAGTTGAGACAAGTAATCAAAGTCTTACATCGAAGTAGGTTGACCGAAATCTGTAGTTCTTTACAACTCCAATACAGGCCGAGGCGTGGTCAAATTGGACTTCCTCCTTAGCATTTATAGATCCTACAGGTGATGAAAGAAATGGAAGGTTAGCATGCTATTGACATGGCTTTTGTGAATTCATGGATGGAGTATAAAAAAGAGGCAAAACTATTGGGAGTGCAAGAAAACAGAATAATGGATTTAGGGATTTCCGTGATAGAATCGTGCAGCATTTTATTCTATACAGAGAAACAACTTCGGCCCCGGATGAGCCCCAGCCAAGCTTCAAAAAAATAAGAACAGAACAAGGGCCAATATTGAAGCAGGGATATGATCAGTTTGGTTACTTTCTCGACATAGACGACAAAAAGGAGAGCACAAGATGCAAAATGGAGAGTTGCAAAGATGCATCCCGCACATTTTGCTCAAATGCAAAGTTCATCTGTGTTTCGTGAATGGTCGGAACTGTTTTCGCAAATTGCACATTAAATAAAATGTATTAATTATTTATTATTTATTAATTTTCCTACCAAAATGATGCAAGTTTGTAATAAAAAATTGACCGAGTCTGCTAGTACTCGAGACGCTGATGTGTAAACATATCTTATATCGACATCATCGACATGAAAATCTAATGCCGCCTTAGACCGCGTGACGCTTGAATATAGACAACCACTTATTTGTAATTGGGTGCCTATATTCTGTCCTTAGAAAAACCTAATCACTGCGCATGGTTATGATGTCACATCTGCTTGCACGTTTCCGCGTGAGATGTTTACACATCAAAAATATTTTTGAATTAAATGCTTTCGGTTTTTTTTTTGGGTTAGCATGCCCAACTTGATGAAGAAGTCATAAATCATAAACCGTATGACCAATCAAAAAGTTTCTAAATAAAACATGTTCAGAAATGTATTTCCAGGTAGTATACGACATCAGATTTTTTCTCCTCTTCAGAGAAATCTGTGCAGATAAAGGTCACGCATGCAAAACTAATTTAGTCAAATACTTGCTTTCAAGAAGGGGAAGGTTGTCATATGAAACCAGAGGAGATCAATCTATACCGCTGAACACTCGAAGTAGATAGTCAAAAATTTTGCCAAAAAGCCGAATTTTCATATTAAGAAAACAAAAAACTTTTTGAAATTTTCATTTTTCGTACCAGGGAAAATGTTAAGGTATAAGTTATAAGGATGTAAATACACTTCCTGCAACATATATATTCGTATATACAAGGTGTTGCAGAAACGAGTGACAGGTCAAAGTCATATATTTTAAAATTGAACTAAAGGCTCGTTTTCATGTGGCATTAAATGTCGTGACTTTCATCGTCATGACACTGCAACATTTTTTGTAGCCTATTTTCACGCCTTTTAACTGGTGTGACATTCAGTGTTACAAATATGGCATCCAGTGAAGTAAACATTGTCACCATAAAGGCTGATTTTCATATATAGGACTGTGTGCCTACCATGCTGCGGCCGTCGCGGGTATTCTACTTTTTCACAATAGGATTGAAGGTCGTAGCACAGTCCTATATGTGAAAATGTAAATATGAGCTTCAGTGCGTTTTATATGGAACATACAATGTTTTGATTTACAGTGACAACGACACGGTAGGTGCACAGTCGGTGCGCAGTCCTATATATGAAAATCAGCCTTAAGGCGACAATACTGTTTTCATCACGTCGAGAGCGTGGCATTTACAAACAAGTGTCACTAAAATCAAACAGATTTTGATATCATAGCATTAAAGTCACGACATTAACCGACTGTCGACAACCACGCGACTTTCAGTTTTCACGATGACAATTGTCATGACAGTTACTGCCGCGGCACTAAAACTCACAGTTTAATGTCACGTGAAAACGAACCTTAAGTTAGTTTATAGCATCGGCTGAAGAAGGTACTGTGTACCGAAATAATTGTTATGAAGATTCAATATAGGTAATAAAACTGTGAAAATCAAAAACAAGTGTTTTTTAGTAAATTATGCATCTGGATGCATCTGGCGCAACAACGCTCTTTAACGGGTAATAGGCATCTACCATTTTCAAGGGCAATTCTACCGCTATTTTCAATATCTGGCAACACTGGGTACGCGTCTTACAGAAACTTTGACATTTACGAAAATGCCGTCTTTAGTCTCTTAAAGAACGTTTATTAATTGTGAAGATAAATTACAAAAATTGCGAAAATTTTACAGTGACAATTCGCGTTTCGTGATCATTTTGGTGTGCATAGTCGTCCTACGCGTTCCACTATTGACACACAAATTTGAGCGGACGTTTTAACTGAAAGACGAGTGCTAGCCGTCATCGCCCTGGAAGGTCTGCTGAGAATACAGCCACCAGTGTTGAAAAAGATCCAAGCATTTCTATCCGGCATCGAAGTTCGAAATTAAACATCACCCGCAGCATCCTTGATAAGGGACTTGCATCTTCATGCATATAAAATCCAATTTACACAAGAGCTGAAGCAAGCCGATCATCGACAGCGCAGAAACATTTCCAACTGGATATTTTAAACAGAAAGAAGTTGATGATCCATTTCAGAATTAAATCGTCTTTAATGATGACTGATGAAGCGCACTTCCACCTCAATGGCTACCATATACAGAATTCTCAGATCTGGAAGATAGATAACCCACGTTACAAGAAGTTCCGATGAAAAAGTGACAAAGTGACAATTTGGTGCGCTATGTGGGTAGGGAGATCATTGAGCCGTATTTTTTCTAAAATAGTGAAAGCGATTCTTTGACTGTTAATGGTGATCGCTATCTCAATATGCTGACAATCTTTACTTGGCAGGAAATGGATGAAATTGACATAAATCAAATAATGTGGTTTCAACATGTTGCCTCACCGCTCGCGAGAGAAAACAATTGCGTTATCGCAAATAAAGTTCTCAAGTTTTGTCATCTCTCGATTTGGCCACCAAGAAGTTGCGATTTGACCTCTTTAATTTTTTTATGTTCTTTTTTAAGTAAGATTCTACGACGGCGTCCTGGGGTCACACGAAAGAAAATATTTTAAAACAGCCCTGAGATAAAAAGTCAGAATTCTGAGATAAAGTCAGAATTCTGAGATAATAAGTTAGAATTCTGAGATAAAAAGTCAGAATTCTGAGATAAAAAGTCAGAATTCTGAGATAAAAATCAGAATTTGGTTTTAAAATATTTTCTCTTGTGTGAACCCAGGACGCCGCGCCGTCGTAAGATTCACAAGAATCACCCAGAGACGATTCAACAATTAAAGGATAAAATTGAACGTAAGATTAGTGAAACTTAGCCGGCTTTGTTCCAAAAGTTATTTACAAATTTCGTCTAACGAATGCACATACATGTCAGCGATGGCCACTTGAGAGATATGGCATCAATTACTATTGATAAATTTAAAAAAAATGTATTTAAATGCTGCTTGTTTTTTGTAATTTAAAATTCAAGTTCTTGTTGGGACATCCTTTATATAAATTATAAAATTTACTAATATACAAAATGCTCCATTCAAAAGGGCAAGGTTGGCCTTTATGTCGATTGATTTGTAACTGAAAAACAAGCAGCAGACATCCCACTCTATTTAAATTATTATCAGGAGAATAATTATTTACTTTGGCAATCGTTGCATGGTCAACTTAAAATGCAAGACCATATCGCCGCCATGTGGCAGCACGATATCGATACACGCAACCGAATATCGATCCGACCCACCCGCTCTACCGTCCGACTTTTTGTCCCACGCACATAATAATTGAGAAATTATTATTACAAGAGACTAGTTTGGGCGTTTGTGTAATTTAAGTGTATTTTGCAACAATTCTCGGGCCGTTCGGTAGCCGATAAGGTAGCACTAAAACGTCGATAATAAAATTAATTTTCTGTGGTGTATGATTTCGATGCCTGCCGGGCACTGCAGAATGTTTACTGGTCATTAATATCGATTATAGATACGTTTCTGCGTGGGGCGATATTGATTTGGAATGTAGATGTTTAGAAATAAAACTAAACTACTGCATAATTCAAGTTAATCAAGCCATTTTTAGGTTCGGTTTGGATATAATAAATATTTTGGGACTAAACTAAGACATCAGTTAGCAGAATGAATGTATTTATGAATTATTGTGCCCCTAGGGTGTAAAGGAAATATGGGTTGTTTAAACCAAAATTCCGTACCAGATATCGGATTTTCAAAGAAAAAAGTTTAAGTGGCATTTTTTAGCGTCTTGTTTACAAGGAAAAACTAATTTGTCAAGTTTTTCATACCCGTCTTTGCTTGTGAAATTTCGGTTTCAGTCAGTGTGTGTCACTTTTCCTGACTCCCATATTATAGCTCCTGCATAGCAATATCGAAATATTCAATCTAAAAGTTATTTCTTTAGATCTTTATATGTTACTATAATCATAAAACTTGTTAACTTACCGAAATGAAACTTGTATTTTTTAAGATGGGATATTTTTACACTACGCTATCACCTAAATACGATCATTGAAATAAACTATACAGAAATGCAAGACCATCACGAAATAATGTGGGCGTACATGTTTTTGCGAATGTTAGGCAAAAAACAAATACACTGCTGGATAAGAAACATCCTTTTTTTAATTTATTTTTAGATTTTGCGAAAAATTCTGAAAATTTTTGTTAATACGGTTTTCTAGTAGGTGTTTGATTTTTTTTTTAAATATACTAGTTTTCAGTTTTGTAAAAAAATGCCTGCAGTAGAGCCAGAGTACACATTTATACCGTGGTAGAGCCATTGTTTCTTAAAGCGGAATACTCTTTGTATATAATTTGCACGAACGCTATGTAAAGAAAAACCAAAATGGAAAAATGCAAATATTAGATGCTACAGGGTCCTCAAAATAAATTTATACATTTTGACTATTTTAAATTGCAAAATGTCGACATTTTTAAATGGTACACCTTATATGTTGTTATTTTTTCTTATAGATTTTTGAAAACCCTTCAACTTTTATTGAGTATGTCATGAACTTAATAGTATGCGATTTATTTTGAATTTTTCAATCTTTCCTGTTGCTTGTGATACACCTACCCTATAACAACATCGTGGCAAAACAAAAATGTCAGCATTGTTAAATGTTGACACAGCGCCCTCTAAAGTATAAGGCCGTGAAACTAAGAAGATCAGCAGCCAATATGGCCACCCGAGTTGGGACCGAGAGTATATGCTGTAAAGGGTAGGTACCTATGCTTCCAGTTTTTAATATCAAATATGTTTAAAATTGGGAAATTTGTGCATTTGCAGTTTATACAAAGCAGGTAGTTTATTGTGTTAATGGCAAGGAGATTGCCCTGTATTCGTGAATATAGATTCTTAACCCTACTACACAACGCTTGCTAACTATTCTACATTATACAATTAAATAATTGTAGCTTGGGACTGATTGCTCTGGTACAAGTTGTGCACAACATGTTTTTGCACAAATATCTATTATAATTTCAGAGCTGATAATACGTAGTAATATCTAAAATAAATGCAATTTTAATATTCACATACTGTCTGCCGGAAGTGAACAAATAAGCCCTTAAGATTTTTATTTTGTGGCTTTATAATAATAATGCTTTTGTATATTTACTTTCACTGTTTTTCGACTCTACATATAATAAGATTTGGGTAACCACAGATATTCTTTAGGCTACAGCTGGACAATATAAGAGGTTTGATATTAATATCTCAGTTTTAGTTAGGATACCTAAACACCTTTTATCTGTAACATTATTGAATATTGGCTAAGGGTTGTAGGATAGTTTTACGTACGTGTTGTAAAAATTAGTCTCTTTAAGCTTTGGTTTAAGTTCAATCGCTTAGTTGAGACCACGGCCTTTTTAATAATATTATATAATAGTGTCGAGTGAATTGAAAGCATGACGTTAACCTGTTGTGTTCCCAAATATAGAAAAATAGCAATTTTTTCATTTCCAAAAGTACGTGAATTGAAACAGCAGTGGGTAAATTCAATTAAGAGGGAATCATTTCTTCCAACCAAGAATACTCGGGTAAGTTTTATTTTTCAATTTTTATAGGCAGTGGCTAGTCATACACACTGTATTTTTAGAGGCTATGCCTAACATTACAAGTACAACACATGATATTAATTAATTGTGTACTTTTTCTATTTTTTTTCTAAAAAATGCTTTGCAATATCTGCTACTTTACTCGTAGGGTGGTTGTGTTGTATTCAATGACTGTCTTGATTGAGGTCTTGCTCCAACGCAGGTATTTGAAGTGAATATATATTTTAGGCGTGCGGACTCTACTTTAGCCCCAATGAAATTGAAATGACTTACATTATGGAATACAAATGCAAATTTCAGTTGTTTTGAGAAAATTTTTTAGTAGTTCGGTGTAGTAGCAAGTAACTTGCCTAATTATTCCAGTTACCTATCAAAACCCCAGACATCTAAAATAGAGTGCCCTCAAGCAAAAAGGCAAAATTTAGAGTACCAGCAAATTGAAAAGTTTTAGCTGAGTGTTGTGGTTGCCAAAGCTTATCAAATTGATAAATCTTTCTTATCACTCAATGAAGCAAATAATAAAAATCCAGCTTAATAAATGCTAGCTGATAGCAAAGGGCAAAGGGCAAACATAACATATGTTTTATTAATATTGATAAAGCTCATCAATCTCACTTATACTGTATTGTCTTTATTTCTGAAAATAAGTTTATATCAATAGAGCAAGTGGGTGCTGCTGTCAACAAAATTGTATATCAAGACAAAAGCCAACTCAACTTACCTCTTGAAATATATGATATTAATACTGTAGTATATTGAAGCTGTTTATTTTCTAAGACAACATACCGAACAACGTTCTCATAGATGTGTACCATCAAGAAAATATTTTCAGTACTTAATAGAACAGTTTGATGGTAGTGGTATCGTTAAATATGCAAAACGAGAAGAGGTAAACCGGAATGTAACCAATAAGGAGAAAGAAATGGAGGTTATGCTTTATGTTAATGATAATCTCCTGGTCAACAGCCGTCAACTAGCGAACTTATATGACACATTTCAATCTGCGGCTAATCGTGCAACGAGAAAATACAAGCATCATCTCATTCATATAGAATTACACCAAGAACTTCAAAGCCATGATTTTGAACTACAAGTAAACTTGTGTACCATTATAAATGGAGCATAGGGACCGATCTAATTTTTTTTATGAAGCTACATTTTGCAGGAATGGACTAGCTAACCACCATAACTTGTATAACAGTTAGTCCATTTTAGGTCCGGGAAGTTCAAGACCAAACCCATTGGTCGCTTAATGTATGGTGTGGAATATTAAATTTTTGAATTATTGGTCCACATTTTTTGTCGACCTGCTTAACGAACCTGGACATCTATTTCCTTACAAAATGAATTGCTACACCTTCTTAAGGAAGCTGATAACTTGGATAGGACACAAATATGGATCCAACAAGATAGAGCTTCTGCTCATTACCAACGGGAATTTTTAAACGACCGTTACCCACAAAAGTAAATCGGTAGAGATGGATTCATTCAATGCCCCCCTTCGAATAACACCTTTGGATTTTTTTTGGGGTACAATCAAGATCGTGTTTATGTGAGTCCACCTAAAACATCAGTAGATATGGAAAATAGGATACTGGATGTGTGCAAAACAATAAGGCCTTTTGTGCTAAGGGAAGTGAAGGGAAATATAGTAAAACGACAAAACATGATATTAAGGGATGACGACTTATCTCAGAATCTACGGGGTGTACCAGAAAAAGATACATATAAAAGTCGTTTGGATTTACTGAAATTTTAAAAATATTATATTTTTATATATACAGGGTGCTCGTATTTTCGCAGTATCAACTTCCTTATTTTAAATAGAATACCCTATATAGTAAGGCATTTCTGAATTCCCCGCCAAATTCTAGATATTTCTCATATATTATATCCTATACCTAAGTCTAACCGTTTTTGAATTTTATGTCAAAAATGACGTTTGCAGGTCTAAATATAACTATCAATTTCTCCTATTAAATTTCTTTATTTTTTTAATTGGAGTTAGTTTCCTTGTGGAAGGGAATAATAAATACAGGGTGATCAAAAACTAACATTTAAAATGTAAATGAAAAAAACGTTAAAAGTATTTTTTTAAATAGAGACCCCCTATTTTTATAATTTTACTTTATTTAACATTAAAAATAAGGGCGATTTTGTATAAGGTTGTCGATTCGAAAAACTTATAGTTTTTGAAAAATTGGTAATTTAACATTTTTCTATTGTAAAAATGCTATACGGGTTTTAAATTTTGTTATTAGTTGGCCATGACGGCAAGGCATAGGTAGCATCCTATTTTTAGATCAGCTTTCGATACGTCCGTGGCAGTTTGTGTTACAAAGTTTTAGAATTTTAGGCAAAATCTAAAGGTGAATTAAAAAATAAATAGGATGTTCCATTTAAAACAATAGATGTTATATTTGCGATACTTTTTTGAAGCATCCTGTATACTCAAAAATAATTTTAGGGAATATTAAGGTGCATAGTTCCTTAATATCCCCTAAAACCGTTTTGTTTAATATTTCTTCATGATTCCCGAAACAAATTGGACTATACGAAGTTTACTCCATCACTTTGTACATGGTGCCTCGAATTCGAGTTTTTGTATGGGGATCTCGAAAACCGTAAAAAATATAGTGTGATTTCCATTTAAGTGCCTAACAATATGCCGTTTAGAAAGTTTTAAAATTCAAGGGGTCATCAACTTCCTTCTTTAAATACGAACTTTAATTTTTTATATCGTTTTCCAGAAGTTCAGATGATATTGGCGTGATTAATATGAATATGTGTTTTTAATTTTTTTACTTTTTGAAGTGAAAACTTCTTTAGGCGCGTTTTGCGTTTTTTTTGTGGGGATATGTAACGTCACGCGTCACGCTCCTTCTACTGGCATGTTCCCGTATAGGCCGAAATTTTCAGGGGATGTAGCCGAGGTAAAAAGAAGATCCTGGACGGCCCCCCCTCCCCTCCCCCCCCCCCTTTGGCCAGGGGAGGGGGGAGAAGGAAACACTTAAATAATTAATTTCGAGAGAATGGGAAGAGGTACGGGGTCGAAATTTTCGAAATTTTTTTGGTAGGTGCGCCCCATGGGGGCCTCCTTAGACCATACGGGGCTCTAATTTAAGGCGGATTTTGGGGGAAAAACCGTTTTTCGCCCATATCTCTGCAGCGAAGGCTCGTATCGAAATTCTGACAAACGATGACCCTGCTTAGTGAAGTTTGCACTTCTATCGTGTGGTCTTAAGCACACACATTTTTTTTTTCAATTTTAATTTAATTTTTTTTAAATTACTTATTTTGCTTTGCCGAAATTTTAAATAGTTTAAGATACTATTGAAGTATTTATATTCTGTAAAAATATTTTAATTGTTAAGTGAAAAATTGGAACCATTACTTTTTATAAATAGAAAAAATAGTAAAATTACATAAATGGGTAAGATCGTTTCTTACCCCAACGCAAAACAAATATTAAAAAAATAAAATAAAATTGAAATTAAAAAAAAATAAAAAATAATTAAAAACACATATTCATATTAATAACGCCACTATCATCTGAAATTGAACAGCACTCTCATAAGAATGAAACGAGAGATGTGTACACTAAAATCAAACAAATAACTCGCACATTCACCCCTAAATATGCAGCTATAAGATCGGAAGAACGAACATTGCTGACAGACTCAAAACAAATAAAAGATAGATGGAGAACATATTGTGAAAAACTTTTGAGCAAGAAGAACATCAATGAATACCAACAAATGAAAATAGATTATGACGAAAAGGAACCTGACATTATAAGTGAAGAAGTAGTTTCGGCATTTAATAAACTAAAACATCACAAATCGCCGGGCTCTGAGAATTATGTCTGAGATGCTAACAGAACTTGGAGGTATAGGGGTAGACATCTTTCATAAAATATGTCAATACATCTGGGAAAACGATACATGGCCAGAAGACTGGACAAAATCCATCTACATACCTATTCATAAGAAGGGGCCCAAAGATATCTGCGAAAATTATCGCACAATAGCCCTAATATCACACGCCAGTAAGGTAATGCTTCAAATATTGTCAGAGCGGCTCAAGTTTTATATTCTATCTCAATTACCCATAGAACAAGCAGGCTTCGTACCAGGACGCGGCACTCGAGAACATCAACCAAATAATTGAGAAACCGAGAGAACATAATATCCCCACATATTTGTGCTTCATAGACTACACCAAAGCATTTGACTGCGTCCGATGGCAGAACATGTGGCCAATTCTGGATGAGATGGGAATCCCGCGCCACTTAATTGCAATATTAAAGAATCTGTACGATCATAACTCTGCACATATAAGGTTGGAAAGTGGCCTTATGGACCCTCTTCAGGTTGGCAAAGGCGTTAGAAAGGGATGCATCTTAAGCCCCCTCCTATTTAACATATACGGTGAATGGATCATGAGAAAAGCCATCGATGAATGGAATGGCGGTATAACTTTTAATGGTAGAAAAATAAGTAATCTACGATACGCAGATGACACCATGCTTATAGCTTCATCTAAAGAAGAACTAATTGAGCTTTTCCAGAGAATCGAAAATACGAGTGAGGAAGTGGGACTGAAGATCAATAAAAAGAAAACGAAGGTGATGATAGTGGATCGCCAGAATAACAAGAGAATGGAAATAAAGACCGTAAATAGCATAAAAACTGTCGACAACTTCATATACCTGGGAGCACTCATCTCTAACAGAGGTGGATCCAGCCAAGAAATTTGAAGAAGAAGCGCACTAGCCAAAGAAGCCATGACCAAACTCACGACCATTTGGAAAAGCCATCAAATAACGCTAATTACCAAAATGAATCTGGTCGAAAGTCTAGTTATCTCAATCTTTTTGTACGGTGCTCAATGCTGGACACTGAAAGAATCCGACAAAAAGAAAATTGACGCATTCGAAATGCACTGCTGGCGAAGAATGTTAAGGATTCCATGGACAGAAAGAAACCAGTCCATTTTAGATCAACTCAAAATTAAGAAAACGACTTTGCACCATAATAGCAGAAAATGTTGCAAAATTTTTTGGTCATGTCATAAGAAGAAACGGACTGGAAATATTAACCATTGAAGGAGCCGTAATAGGCAAGAGGTCCAGTGGCGGACATATCACCGGGCAGTTCGGTGCGCCGCCCTGGGGCCCAAGGTTCAGAAGTGCCCCACGATGCCTTAACTTAGTTTTAAAATATACAAGGGGTAGGGGCCCATAAATATATTTTGCCCTGAGGCCCACGCGTCCCTAGATCCGCCGCTGAAGAGGTCGCGAGGGAGGTCACCCACCAACATAACTTAATCCATAAAAGAGGCTGAAAGCAGAGACTTATGAATAACAGAACAAACAGCATTCCATGAAATCACGCTGCTTGAAAACAAGCACACGACCAAGAAGAATCATCTGAAAAACGATAAAAAAATTTAAGTTCGTATTTAAAAAAAGGAAGTTGATGATGACCCCTTGAAGTACATTTTTGATAGATTTAAATTCTTTTCTTACACAGCAAGATAATAATAAGTCAAATCAAGAACAAATTTGCGAAATAATAATTGTTTGATATTTTATTGAAAATAACTAGTACCTAAGCAGATCCATACAGATAAATGGTATCCATCAAAAATGGTTCGAAATCAATGGTTAAAATAATTACAGATTAATCGGTTTGTAGATTTAGGTACCTTTTTTGAAGTTATCATACTTTAACAGTAGAACATGCAATCTTCAAATATATATTTTATGGGAAATATAACATTTTCATATATTTATTTTAAATTAAGTGACTAACACGGCTGTAAAATTCTCGTGGTTATGTTTATAAGTATACCAAATTTGGAGCGAGAACCTTGCAGTGGCGGACATATCACCGGGCAGTTCGGTGCGCCGCCCTGGGGCCCAAGGTTCAGAAGTGCCCCACGATGCCTTAACTTAGTTTTAAAATATACAAGGGGTAGGGGCCCATAAATATATTTTGCCCTGAGGCCCACGCGTCCCTAGATCCGCCGCTGGAACCTTGTAAGTCTGGACATGCCTCATTCTTGCACTGAAATGCTTAAGGGATCAAGTACGAAAATACAAGTTTATATAGACGGCCAAATGCGCATCTAGATAAATAGCTCGATTCAGCTGGGAAAATTGTGAGAAAAGTTGTGCAAAATTGTTGCTAAGACCACTGCTGTAAGATCTCCATTTTGGCTTATTCATTCTTCTCAAACTCGAAAAATGAACTAAAAGAAATACCTACTAAAAGAGATGCAACTGATTTTTTTCTTCATATTTTAAACTTTTTTTGATGTCTATTAATTTTTAAACTGCCGATTAAATCAACTGAGCCATAAATTACTTGCCTTAAGGAAACTTGACCAATATAATTAAAATACGTATAATCCAATATCATTAAAATACGAGTTTGAATACGTATAAACTAAACACCTTGAAGAACCTCAGAAGATATCTCCAAAGACCTCAAAAAATACCTTGTAAAGTCCTCTGCCTGATTTGTCTGCACAAAAATACCTTTGCGAAATCCCTTAAGAATAAAATTTAGTGAAAAACTCCAAAACTTTTAATAATAAAATCAAATACCGAAAAATTTCCGCATTATCGATTATTAACCTCTGCTTCGTATCTCATCATAATCAGTGATTTTTGAAAAAAGTCTAAAGCTTTCTCAATTAGCGCTTTTCGAATAACATCAATTCATTACCGCCTAATATAATGAGACATATCCCTGTACAAACATGATTCTACGACACACCAACGCGTCCAATAAAAATCTGACCCAATAAATATATCAGTATTTACGCTATCAACATCCAGTTGCACGCGGGTTGAAATAAAAAATCGCCCACCAGCGTAATTATCGATACTATTAACGACGGCAACGGAGTCGAATGTATTAAAAAAGTGCGAGAACACACCCTCTAAACTGCCGTCATTATCAGCGCAAGCTCTAAAACTGACATTAGAAGTCGTCTAATAAAATCAATCAGTCAGCCCACTCATCGAATTCTCATCTCTTGCACTTAATAGTTGACTTCCTGTCTATAATTCTCCGAATGAAGGACTCGGACAGAGTTGTACTCGGTGTTCTTTAAATATTTTCGCGATTATCGCAAAGTTAATCGGGTCCAAATGTGGTAGTCGCGCAGGCTAATGGTTTAAAAAGGATGTCGTTCAAACGTAACGTCTAATATGGTTGTAGAACTGAGTTAACTTTTAAAAAATGCCATTTGAATTTGTATATTTCCAGGCTAATCCCTAACAAAATATGAGGGATCTAATTGCGGTAATCTATTTTACTTGATCGCGGAATAATTTAATGTTGTATAATTTTATTATCTATGAGTGTAAAAAGTTACTAAAAACGAAATCAGGTAATCGCGGAGGCATTTTTTTCGATAAGCCAATCCTGGACATGTATCAATTTCAAAACGGTCAGTGAAAGGATCGGAGGTATATTATTTGAGACCAAAAAGACGGCTTTTTAGGCGTTCCTCTGGTAGCCGAGGTCAATCTTTAATGGTCCATACGTCGGGTAATTGGCAATCGTTCGGCGTACGGCGTAATAATTGTACCAACATCTCTTGGGATCGGTGAGTAGTTGTTTTAAATTATACATGAAGCGTTTAACTGAGGAAATCGACGAGAAAATGGGTTACTTGCGGCCAAAGGATTCAGTACAAGAAGCATGACTGATAAAAAAATATAAAAAACATAAAGGTCTCGATGGTCTTATGTGCTTCGCTATTATCAACTGGATATGCAAAAATTAATTCGAACATAAGAACAATTAAAATATAAAATACCAAAACACACAAAACAAATATCGAGTATAGGGAATGAACAAATTTAGTACACAAACCACAGTATTTAATACAGATCTGAATAATACATAGCAGACACCTTTTAAAATAAAACAAATAGGCGAAAAAAACTATAAATAAAATCTCTTGAATATGGTATGAGGTTAATCTTAAAACATTCGATAATACTCCTAACAATCATTAAATAAACTAGTACACCTATTTCGTAATCAGTTCCAACACGCGAATAAAATTAATATTAAATAGTAGCTAATTCACATGCAAATCAGCTTGTTGGAAAACGAAAAACAACGTCGCATTGCTGATATAACGCAAACAGTTACTCCCATCGGACCATTGTGAGTGTCAGGTGGTACCCCAATGGTCAGATTAAGCGACGCCCACATAGATATGACTAGAATTAGTAAAGAGGCCTCTAGGGTACATTGGAGAGGTGTACACTTCATTTACATGCAGACAATGATCACTATTTCTTCGGTTTTTATAATAGAGCTAAAGTAACCAAACTTAGTTCCTGCTGCTATTCAGGTGATAATTTGAATAGACCAATTATTGGGGATGGTCCTTCGTACACACAAGGAATTAATTTTTATTTTGTTCATGGCGTAATTACAAGCGAAAATCTAAAAGCAGAATCAGAAAATTAGGCAATTTACATCCTTTTGAAACTGGCACTTCGAGTCGGATCTTTAAGTAACAAAACAAGAGAAGACGCAAATATTTATGGACTTCACGTGCCTTGTTCTTGGTCTTCGAGCAGTACATATACAAGAGGCTTATTTATATTCCAGGAATCTTTAATTCTTTAAATCGGATTTAAAAGTGAAAAACCCAAAGAAGAAATAGATAATTAGACAATTTACGTCCGGATCTACAAGTAACGACCTAAGAGAAGAGACGATGATTAATGATTTCACGCCCTTTGCAGTCGGTGTTTTGACGCGTATATGCAAGAAACTGAGTTTTAGTCAAGGAATTTATGCCCCGTATTCATCGTTCTTTAAGGTGCATTTACAAGTGAAAAGGCAACAGATGAAATAGAAAATTAGGTAATGTACGCCATTTTGTCTTATAATTAACAAAACGAGGGATTTCAAGTCTCTTGCCTATGGTCCTTCGAACCGCATATAGAATAAAATATTTATTTATATACAAGAAATGTATATCACATATTTGTGCTTCTTCAATGCGATTTAAAAGTAAGAAAGAAACAGACAAGTCAATGAATTCCGCGTGCCTTCTTCTCGGTCGTTCGAGTCTATACAAGAAACTTAATTATATTTAAGAAATTCTCCCCATTTGTTCAGGGTTCTTAAAGTCGGATTTACAAGGCAACTTAACTAGGCAATTTCCGCTCGACTCTATAAATAACGAAACAGGAGGAGAGACAGTAATTAGCAAGTGATTTCACCCTCCTTGTTACGGTTTTTCGAGCTGTATATTCAAGAACTTATTTTCCTGGTCCTTTAAGGCGGATCTACAAGTGAGGAACCAAAAGAAGAAACAGTAAATTAGCCAATGGCTTTAGAGTTCACAAAACAAGGAAAGACATAATCAATGAACTTCACGTTTCTTCTTCGGGGTCCTTCGAACCGTGGATATAATAAAATACTTGTTTATACTCAAGAAATGTATGCCCCTTATTCATGGTTCTTCAATGCGATTTAAAAATAAAAAATAACTGACAAATTAATGGATTTTACACACCTTCCTCGCGGTCGATCGAGTAGTCTATACAAGAGACTTTTTTTAAGAATTTTTCTCCACTTGTTTAGGGTTCTTCAAATCGAATTTATAACTGAAAAGTAAATGAGGGAACAGATAATATAATTAGACAATTTGCGCTCGAATCTACAAGTAACGAAACAGGAGGGGAGACAATTAACAAATGATTTCATCCTCCTTGTTATGGTTTTTCGAGCCGCATACAAGAAACTTATTTTTTGTCGATAAATTTACGTTCCGTGTCCATTGTCCTTTATGGCGGATTTACAAGTGGGAAACTAAAAGAAGAAGCAGTAAATTAGCAAATGTAGGTTTTGGTTTTACAGCTCGCAAAATAAGGAAAGATACAAGTATATAATCAATGAACTTCAAGGCTCTTGTTCGTGGTCCTTGGAACCGTATATCTAATAAACTACTTATTTAAACTCAAGAAATATATGCCTCTTATTCATGGTTCTTCAACGCGGTTTAAAAGTAAGAAAAAGCAGACAAATCAATGAATTTCATGCGCCTTTTTCTCGGTCGACGTCGGTCGAGTAGTCTATACAAGAGACTTAATTATACTTAAGAAATTCTCCCCATTGGTTCAGGGTTTATCAAGTCGGATTTACAAGTGAAAACCAAAAGAAGTAATAGATAATTAGGCAATTTACGCTTGAATCTACAAGTAACGAAACAGGAGGAGAGCCAATTAGAAACGATTTCACCCTGTTTATATGTTTTTTCTATACATATATGCAAAAAACTTAGTTTTGGTCGATAAATTTATGTCTCGTGTCCATTATCTTTAAGGCCGATTTACAAGTGAGAAACCAACAGAAGAAGCAATAAATTAGCCAATGTACGTCTTTTAGTTTTATACAGTTCACAAAACAAGGGAAGAGACAGATATATAATCAATGAACTTCACGTATCTTGTTCGTGGTCCCTCGAACCGTGTATATAATAAAATACTTGTTTACATTCAATTAATGTATGCGCCTTATTCATGGGTTTTCCATGCGATTTAAAAGTAAGAAAAAAACAGACAAATGAATGAATTTCACGCGCCTTCCTCGCGGTAGTTCGAGTAGTCTATATAAGATACTTTATTTAAGAAATTTTCCCCACTTGTTCAGGGATCTTCAAGTCCGATTTACAAGTGAAAACCAAAAAAAAAGAATTTATAATATAATTTGGCAATTTTCGCTCGAATCTGCAAGTGACGAAACCGGAAGAGAGACAATTAGCAAACGATTTCACCGAGCCGTATATCCAAGAAACTCAGGTCCCGTATCCATTATCCTTTAAGGCCGATTTACAAGTGAGTAACCAAAAGAAGA